>JAUDYJ010000013.1:15834772-16047272 GCA_030761175.1 Masticophis lateralis | reverse complement strand
TCAGTTCAGGATCTGGCAAATAAGTAATTGTTTAATAGTCCAATCTCTGTTTTTCCCAGCCCTTTGTAGTTGTTTGTTCCCTATAATTAATCAGTTTGCCATTACTGTGTTTTAGTGAATATCTCCTTTTCTCATGTGTTGAAAATTCTAATTACTTGGGCTTGATTTCTTTTCCTTTTCTGGGTGTTTGCTTTTTTCTGTGTCCCATACCTGTTGGGATGTTGCAGGCCCCTGTAATTTTGTCCTTCCTTTGTTGTAGAAAATAGGCTGGCTTCAGCTTCTTAATGGCCCATGGACAAAGGTGGGGCCCATTGACTCAGGTGGGTGCCTGAGTTCCTGTTTATTTTAGGGCAATTTCCCTGCTCTTTTAATATTTTTTTGAGTTCCTTTGCCTTTTTTTAGGAAAAGAGTGAATCATATCTTCCAACACTCCCTTCCTCTTTCTTTCTTTCCTTCCTTCTTCCTCCCTTCCTCTTTCTTTCCTTCCTTCTTCTTCCCTTCCTCTTTCTTTCTTTCCTCCCTCCCTCCCTTCCTCTTTCTTTCTTTCTTCCTCTTCTTCTTCCCTTCTTCTTCTCTTCCTCTTTCTTTCTTTCCTTCCTTCCTTCCTTCCTTCCTTCCTTCCTTCCTTCCTTCCTTCCTTCCTTCCTTCTCCGTTTCTCTTTCTTTCCTTCCTTCTTCCTCCCTTCCTCTTGTAGGAAGAAATATCCTTCTGGGTTCAGCTCCAAGTGGGGAAAAAGACACTGGAAACATGGAGACTGCTTGGAAAAATGGTTTAATGGTGGACAGGATCATGTGGCTTGAGTTCCTGAACAGAAAAGGGGGCGAGACGCAGTGAGTCCCCGAGTTTTATGCCCTCGCTGGCTTTGAATTTCCTAGGGCCCAGAAAGAGTATCCTGACTGGTTGTCAGACTCCCAGGGGGTGGGAGTCTTAGCTAGCCTTGCTGACTGATGTAATCTTCCCAGGTGCCATGTGGTGAGTTTCTGTTGCTAGATGAGTCCTATTGCAGATGATGGTCCATTGACAAAATTAAATTTCTGCCTCTGGCCCATTGACAAAGGGTGGGGGCAGGAAGATGGGAGCTGCTGCTTCTTTAAAACATGCTTCTCCATTTCTCATCCAGGGAAACATAATATTCTTCCTTTTTTAATATTTCCCAAAATATTTCATTCTTCTAGGAAAGATGTGGGTGCTAACTTCCTACACTCTTCCTTTCTTCCTTTCTTCTTTTCCCAGGAGATGAAAATTCACAGACTCCTTTTCAGCAACAGGAAGATGACAGCTTCCTGTCATCTTCCAATCTGACCAGGACACCAATGATAACTAGTCCTGGAACACTGGGGGTTAATCCATTACCCAAGAGAACAGCTTACTCAAACCCATGCATTAAAGAAGTGGGATGATACAATTGTACAGACAAGACTGCCGCCATACAAAAAAGTTATCCTGTATCTGTGTGATGCCGGTAACAATGAAAACTGCCTTATTTCATGGGTTTATCTTGTTATGAAACTGAAAACCTCCCTGCTGATACATCCTGTGAGTCCTGTATGATAGGGCAGATTAGCATGATATGAACAATTATAAAAACAATCTCAGTTTTTCACACTGTCATAAAAAAGGAACAAGGGTAATCTCTTTCAAAGAGAATATGAACCCGGACACTGCTTTAATCTCTGCAGGCTTCCGTCCATCTAATCATTCTCTCTCAGATGTAGATAATTCTGACAGGTTTCTTCATTGGTTGCATTGAGATTATTCCACTGTAATGGAATGAAGTCTGGATTCCCAATGTAGGAGGTTAGCACCCACCCCGGTCCTAGAAGAATGAAATATTTTTAGGAAATATTAAAAAAAGAAAAAGGCAGAATATTATATTTCCCTGGATGAGAAATGGAGAAGCATGTTTTGAAGCTGCTCCCATCTTCCTGCCCCCACCCTTCATCAATGGGCCATTAAGGCCTGGGCCAGTCTATTCTACATAACAAAAATTTACCTCCTTCAGGCAGAGCTATAGTAGGAATTGCCAAAGATCCAACAAAGATAGGATTAGCCTTCTACACAATAGCAGCAGAAACTCACCACATGTGACCTGGGAAGCACATGTGACCATCAGCCAGCAAGGCTACCTAAGACCCCCACCCCTTGGGAATCTGATAACCAATCAGGATACTCTTTCTGGGCCCCAGGAAGTTCAAAGCCAGAAAGATCATAAAAACCCAAAAACTCCCTGTATCTGCCCTTTTCTGTTCAGGAACTCAAGCCATGTGATCCTGACCACCATTAAACCATCTTTCCAAGCAGTCTCCATGTTTCTAGTGTCTTTTTCCCCACTTGGAGCAGAACCCAGAGGATATTTCTTCCAACACCAGGAAGGAGAGGCTGCATCTCAGAGGACCAAGAAACCGCAAAGTTCAGACAGTTTGGTTGGGACGAAGGGAGTTAAGGCAACTCCAGGTTTTCAAAGTATATCTTTAATGATGCAAATAGTTTGCTTTAGTTTGTTGAGATTTCTGTCTATAGGTGAGGACCAATAGAATAGAATTTTTTTAAAAAATAGAATAACAGAGTTGGAAGGGACCTTGGAGGTCTTCTAGTCCAACCCACTTCTTAGGCAGGAAACCATATACCATTTCAGACAAATGGTTGTCCAATCTCTTCTTTAAAACTTCCAGTGTTGGAGCATTCACAACTTCTGGAGGCAAGTTGTTCCACTAGTTAATTGTTCTAACTGTCAGGAAATTTCTCCTTAGTTCTAGGTTGCTTCTCTCCTTGGTTAGTTTCCACCCATTGATTCTTATCCTGCCTTCAGGGGCTTGACTCCTCTTCTTTGTGGCAGCCCCTGAGATATTGAAACACTGCTATCATGTCGCCCTTGGTCCTCCTTTTCATTAGACTAGCCATACCCAAAGCGAAAGTTAGAATATTTTGGACATGTGATGCACCACTCCAGTCCAAGGAAAGATTGAAGGCAAGGGAGGTCCAGGCAGAAAAAGAACATCATGGCTTCAAAACCTAAGGAACTGGTTTGGACAAAACTCAGCAGCACTTTTTCATACTGCTGTTGACAAAAATAGAATTGCCAACATCCGATGATGGATATGGCACAACAACAACAAGAAGGCATACCCAATTTCAGCAACCGTTCATTGTATGTTTTAACCTCCAGTCCCCTAATCATCTTTGTTGCTCTTCTCTGCACTTTTTCTAGAGTCTTTGTACTCTTCCTAGAGCCTCAGCATCTTTTTTTAACATCATGGCTACCAAAACTGAACACAGTTGAAGAAGAAACTCTGCATATCTGTCTTGGTCTATGGTACTGACATCCATGTGGAGAATGTTGGGTGGGGACTTGCTTGCTCCAAATTATCACCAGTCTCCCAAAATGTGAGCACATAAAACTCTTTAGTTGAAATGTCAGCATTCCAGAAAACGCCCGACTCCCAGTAAAGACACAGAAGCAGGCATTTTCCAAAATTCTCTTTACTAGTAATAGGTAAACTGGCACATCTGGGAAATCCCGAATCTGAAAAACCCAGGCTTTCCTTCACTAATACAAAGCTCCCAAAACCAACCCCTTTCTCCCCTTTCGGTCACATGCTCCAATCACTGTTGGTTTTGCCTCGGCCCACCACTCCTCCTCCAGATGCTGGACCGCCCTGACCTTGACCGATATGAAAAACTGTTATTATGCCTACTAACTCCCCTCTCCTAAATCCCTCCTCCTATTTTCCAGCTTCGCTGCTCCGACAATCCACATGGGTAATCACTTCCTGCTTAGCTCGAGACTGAGTGTTCAAATCTTTTTCTGTTGGTCTGGCCACGCCCTCTTCCGACTTTTTCACTCAGTCTTACTAGCAAGACTGGTGTTAGTTTTCTCTGATATACATCAGAGAGATAATTAGCTTAATTTCTGTTGGTTTACAATTTAATTTACTTTAAAGTACTTTGCGGACTGTCTTGAGGTTCCGGTAGGGCTGCGCAACATTTGTGGATTGGGGATTAATAGAAAGCTTCCCCTCAGCTGCTGGCGGTGTTCTCAGCATGTCTGGGGCTCCGGACCGCTTCCACCGTCGTAAATTTAATAGCGCAGCTATGAGGAGATGGCAGCATTGAAGCTTCCGGTTTAATATGGCTTCCAAGGCCGACATGAAATTGATATGGCATCTCATAGCCCTCAGCAGTCATGGGGACAGCCAGTTCTTCAGGACACCTGGTATCCTTTCCCAGTCTTAAGAGCCTTGTAAAAAACTTTCATCTCCTATTTCTTCTGATGCTCGGAGAACTTGAAGGCCAGACTTTCTTCCTCTCTGACGTTTCCTATTGATTGCTAGTCCAAATCTATATCAAACCCAGACAACCTGACCTCCAAAACTAATTTTTTTGCAGATTTAAGCTGTTTTATATGTCTGCTTTGTCCGGTGCTTGGGGAACAAGGGACAGAAAATGGCTTTGAAATCTTGTAAATAAATAAGCACCAGCCTTTTGGTGTTAACTGCTCTCTCTCAATAGCCCAGCACAGCCGGCAGAGAACTTTCATCAAAGTTGGCCTTGGACTAAAAATGCTTTCAAAGCAAGGGCAGAAATCTTCTACGCTGTGCCAGAAGTGGCCCTTGGAGACGGAAATAAGTATTGTTCTCCCTGATGCATTTTTAGATTGAAAGTTGGTTTATTGTCACCGCAAGATTGATACCCCAATCAGGGTGGCTGGGAGACCAGCACCTGTGGCAGAAAGAAGCAATCCAAAGGCAAGCTTTGCTTTTTGTCTTTTGTCTCGGTGAGAGAATATCAGATGCTAAAAGAGAGAGAGAGAGAGAGAGAGAGAGAGAGAGAGAGAGAGAGAGAGAGAGAGAGAGAGAGAGAGAGAGAGAGAGAGAATTAAAATGGTAAAAGAAGGGAATGCAAGATGCTCTTAGAGCAGAGGCGTCAAACTCAAGGCCCGCGAGCCGGATCCGGCCAACGGGGTGCTTAGATCTGGCCCATGGGGCTGCCCTGGAAAGAGCGAAGTACTGGCCCGGCAGTACCTGGCACTGGTGGTGCATTCAGCAGTGAAAAGGGAGCTCAGGAGAGCCGTGCACAGACCTCCCGAGTTCCGTTTTCTCTGGCAGAGGGTTGCAGGAGGCCATCCCAGCTGAAAACGGAGCTCACGAGCCCGTTTTCACTGGCAAAGCGCTGAGACCACAACAGGTGCCCTGAACACAAATGTTGTCAAACTGGCCACACACAACCCACCACCACCCGGAAGTCAAACACAACTCTGAGGCGACGCCTCAATGAAATCGAGTTTGACCCCTCTTGTCTTAGAGTGTCCCCCTCACTCCAGTTGATGCAAGGTGCTCTGAAAAATCTCGCCAAGGCTGTCGTTTTTGGTAAACCTTCAAAACTGTTTTGGTGAATCTAAATCAGATTAACAGAGTTGGAAGGGACCTTGTAGGTCATCTAGTCCAACCCCCCGCCCAAGCAGGAGACCCTACACCATTTCTGACAGATGGCAGTCCAGTCTCTTCTTGAAAGCTTCCAGTGATCATGAAGCTCCCACAACTTCTGAAGGCAGCTTCTGTTCCACAGGTTGATTGTTCTCACTGTCAGGAAATTCCTCCTTATTTCCAGGTTGAATCTCTCCTTGGTCAGTTTCCATCCTTTATTCCTTGTCTGGCCTTCAGGTGCTTTGGAAAACAGCTTGACCCCCTTTTCTCTGTGCCAACCCTTCAAATACTGGAAGACTGCTATTCTGTCTCCCCTGGTCCTTCTCTTCAGTAGACCAGCCAGGTCCAGTTCCTGCAACTGTTCTTTGTATGTTTTAGCTTCCAGTCCACCATGTTCTTCCTTCCATCCTCCACCATTCAGTCAGAACTGAAGAAGCTTCTTGGATGAGAAGCAAAATGTCTTCATCAAGGAAAAACAAAGACAACATGGACACAGATATGTGTGTGTGTGTGTGTGTGTGTGTGTGTGTAGGTCTTTGGTTATTCGGGTCTTCTCCTGTGTAAAATTGGAAGTGTCTTAGCGATGTTTCAATGAAGTCTCATTCATCATCTTCAGGCTGGTGTTCTCGGCTTCGTGCTTCCAGGAGCAAAATTTCTTCAGGAAATCAAATTTGCTCCTGGAAGCATGAACCTGAGAACACCAGCCTGAAGATGACGAATGAGACTTCGTTGAAACGTCGCCAAGACACTTCCAATTTTACGCGGGAGAAGACCCGAATAACCAAAGACCTACATTCAAACACCAGCTAAAACCTCAGAAAACATATATATATATCCCCAACAATGTTAGTGAAGGGCCATGCACAGTGATGAAATCCAAATTTTTGGATTTTTTTTACTACCAGTTCTGTGGGCGTGGCTTGATGGGCATGGCAGGGGAAGGATACTGCAAAATCTTCATTCCCACCCCACTCCAGGGGAAGGATACTACAAAATCCCCATTCCTGCCCCACTCTGGGACCAGCCAGAGGTGGTATTTGCCGGTTCTCTGAACTACTCGAAATTTCCGCTACCGGTTCTCCAGAACCTGTCAGAACCTGCTGGATTTCATCGCTGGCCATGGAACAGGTGATTATATCTCCTTCCTGGAACCTTCATGTTTCATCAAGCACAGAGGGCAAGCCCCACAGGCATTTTATTTGTTGCCAAGTCTTTTAATGAGGCAACACAGAGTTGCAACTTGCAGGGTGTTGCAGGGTGCTGTCGGTCAAATTATGTTGACTGGCGACCCCCAGGGAGATAGCCTTCTCTGTGGGGGCTCCCGCCCTATGGAATAAATTGCCCCCGGAGATATGTAGGATCCCCGACCTTCGTACCATTCGCTGTGCCTTTAAGACTTCATTTTTTCAACAGGCTGGGCTGACGAAGTAATGAATTTTAAATGGGTTTTTTAGTCTTGGAGTTTTTAAAAATAGGGCCAAATTATTTAATATGTTTTAAATTGTTTTTAAATTTTGTGGCATATGTTGTTTTTACTATGGCTGTGCACCGCCCTGAGTCCCTCAGGAGAAGGGCCGTATAAAAATTTAAATAATAAATAAATAAATAAATAAATAATAAATTTGCCTGTAGGGGAATTGTCGCTGTCCAGCCCCCACCTCCGCCTTCCTTTTGCCTTCTGCTCAATCTATATTAAGTCAATATGCCGCCGAAGCCTCCCTATTCTTGGGTTCTTTCCAATTTAGCTTCTTTCAATGTGAAAAACGCTGAGCCCATCAAAAGCGATTTCGCCCCCACCAATTTCAATATCCAGGCTGTAGTGGCGGGACGGAATGGCTGGGAGGAGGGAAAGGCCAGGGGGAGGAAAATGCCATTAATCCCGGTCTGTATTCAGAGAGGAAATAACTTTGCTTTGAATTCACTTTACATTTGGGCAATCTGGTCATTTCATCAGGGCTGATGGGATTTGATAGGACACACACGCCACTGTGACCTTTTTTCTTTTCTCCGCAGTAAATGAAAATTATTCTTCCTCCCGTCTTCTTTTGCAACTGGGTATTAAAGATGACAGCAGTAATGGAGGAGAATCCGTTCAAATTTTCCCCTCCTTTTCCTCTTTTTGTTTAGAGACTAAGTAGAAGCAAATGGCCGAGCTTGTTCTCAATTGCACTACTTTGGTGAAGGTGGAATCTCCCCTTGCTTGGAAGAAATGATCGAAAGGCCTATTATGCTGGCTAAGGCCTTTTCATTTCTTCTTTGGTTCTCATCATCCAGAACTGCTGGTGGATTAGTAGCAATCGTCCACAACTCCTCCCTCCTCAGGTACATCTTTACGTTCCAGGAGAGGTAGTTTGTCTCATTCAGCCAAGACACCATGAAACCTCTTTCATTACTCCGATGGAGGCCATGCTGCCTGCTTTCCTTCACAAGCACTAACCACTAACAAACCACAATGCACAATCCCTCTGGCTCTAGTGTAAGCTCTTACTGGGTTTCTCCTCTCTCCAGTCACTCTGGACTGGACCCATAACCTGTCAGAGTGCTTACAGCATGACTACTATTTTGAGACAACCCAGGAGCAAAATACAGGAAACAGAGGGTTTGTCTTACAAACAGTGGTTCATATACAAGACTTCTATATGCATACGTACACGTGGTAGGCACAATTAATCTTCAACTCTACATGGAGAACTATAATGCAGATAGAACACAATGAGGAGAGTGATACACGAGGGAGGGGGGAGGGAGAGAGAGAGAGAAAAGGAGAGGGAGAGGGAGAGGGAGAGGGAGAGGGAGGGAGGGAGGGAGGGAGGGAGGGAGGGAGAGAGAGAGAGAGAGAGAGAGAGAGAGAGACTCTCATGGCCTCCCTTATATAGACAGCTTCTTAAAGTGGCAACAACCCTGCTGACTCATCCTCAGTCTTAAAGCGGCAATAACCCTGCTGATGCATCCTGGTCCACAGCCTTACAGCAGCTGGTCAGCTTTAAATCATCATTACCCTGACACCTTGGTCTCAGTTAGAGTCCTTGATTTGAAGACCATGTCCAACTGAGGAGTACCTGGTGAAACTTCATTCCAAACCTCAGTGGGGCCATGCCTGGTTAGTACTTGGGTAGAAACAAGTAGCCTGTCCGAAGGCTGTAGGCTTGACTGGGAACTGGGAAGAACATCCCTTCAAAAAGTAATGGTGTCCAATTTCTGGACCATAAATTGAAGTCATGATCAGAAATTGGAGTGGGAATTGGGAAGAACAACAGCCCTTCAAAAAGTAATGGCATCCAATTTCTGGACACAATTTTTAGGACAACAGCCCTTTAGAAAAGTAATGGTGTTGTCTACTTGCAAAGCATCCCTGGTCTGCTTTGAAGTTGCCAAAGGCAAGGGGGATGGGAAACCGACAAAGCAGCATGGCAGCCAAATACAAAAGCACATTCCAGACATATCTCTCTCAAGGCTGTCTCCCAGGGTTAGCCACAGCAGCCAAAGGGGAGTGATCTCTACAACCTGGGAAATTGCTCCATTGGCGAATGTGATTGATGACACACTCTGGGGGGAAGGGAAAACAGGGTCACAATTGGGCTGTACATTATGTGGGGTCAGAGTTGGCTTTACTTGGAACGTGCCAACATGAAGCTCCTAATAAATAACTGGATTTTTTTTGAAGCTTGGCTCGAGGCTCATGATTTAATTAGGGCATCCATCGGGAACCCTGACAGGTATCCAATTTCTGGACCGTAACTGAAGTCAAATGCTGGCAGTGGCAGTCAGCAGAATTAGCCTACAATACTTCATTCTAACCACTGTACCATCACGGCTATGGCAAAGGCTAGGGAATTCTGGAGATTGAAGCCCACACATCTTCAAGTGCCCAAGATCGATCCGTAGAACATTTGCAAAGCAAACAATGAACCACGGGTGAAATCTAGAAGGTTCTGACAGGTTCTGGAGAACCGGTAGTGAAAATTTTGAGCAGTTCGGAGAACCGATAGCAGAAATGTTGAGTAGTTCAGAGAACTAGCAAATACTGGAGTGGGGTGAGAATGGGGATTTTGAAGTATCCTTCCCCTGGAGTGGGGTGGGAATGGGGATTTTGAAGTATCCTTCTCCTAGAGTGGGGTGAGGATGGACATTTTGCAGTATCCTTCCCCTGCCCTGCCCATCAAGCCACACCCACCAAGCAATGCCCACAGAACTGGTAGTAAAAAAACCTGGATTTTACCACTACAATGAACTATTTTGTTCACATCCCTGGAAACAGCAAATGGCTATGAACACCAGAGTCGTGGGGCTGACTTGAAAAAGGGTAGTGCCTTCCTATGCAAAAGGAAAAAAAAATAGTTTAAAAGTTTTTTAAAAAATTGAACAGCGACTTAATTTTGGTCCCGTTACCAATAGCTAAGCCTGTTTCCTCCAACCGACATGGAGATAAATCTACCATTCCCAGCCCTTCCGAGCTGCCAAGTTCAGTGAATCTTTATGTCATGGTCCCCTCCTTGCCCCAGATTTCAATTTCCTCCTTGATTGTGAAGACTATATTTTATGTGATTAATGGGAGAAAAGTAGCTGTTAGAAGCTGTTTACCCAGTGTGAATTAGAACACTAATTAGAAGAGACATGCATGTTAATGAGCCAGGAGAAGTTGATCAGTATGCGACTAAAAGTTTCTCATTTAATTGTGTGTGAGGGATGGGGAGGTGGAGGAAGGTTGGAATTGGGATCCTGTGTTTGATATGCAGAGAAGCGTTTGCCCTCCACCAAAGTGACATTCATATGTACACCTTGGGATCAAACTAGGGGTTTTATTCAGAGGTTCCTATTTATGTTGGCTTTTCAGGATCTCTGTTTGTATATTTTGTGTCTTGAGTTGGAGACGGCTGCTAGGCTGGGATATGAATTCTAAGCTACTGTCATTTCTGCGAATAATGTGTCGATAATCCTTTCCCAGCAAGACCCTTGAAGGAAGCCCTGAAATTTTTGGAGGATCCTTTAGCAGTTAGCAATTCATCAGTCTTATTTCAAAACCTTATTTTCACACTGTGAGGCAGCAACCAAAAAAGCCAATGCAATTCTAAATTGCATTAACAGAGGGATACAATCAAGATCAAGAGAGGTCCTAATACCACTCTATAAAGCCTTAGTAAGACCACACCTAGAATACTGCGTCCAGTTTTGGTCACCACTCTATAAAAAAAGATGTTGAGACTCTAGAAAGAGTGCAGAGAAGAGCAACCAGGATGATGAGGGGACTGGAGACTAAAACATACGATGAACAGTTGCAGGAACTGGGCCTGGTTAGTCTAGTGAAGAGAAGGACCAGGGGAGACATGATAGCAGTCTTCCAATATTCAAGGGGCTGCCACAGAGAGGAAGGGGTCAAGCTATTTTCCAAAGCACCCAAAGACCAGACAAGAAATAATGGATGAAAATTAAACAAGGAGAGATTCAACCTGGAAATAAGGAGAAATTTTCTCACAGTGAGAATAATCACTGTGCAAAACTTGCCTTCAGAAGTTGTAGGAGCTTCATCACTGGAGGCTTTGAAGAAGAGACTGGACTACCATCTGTTAAAAATGGTGCAGGGTCTGCTTGGGTGGGGGGGTTGGACTAGATGACCTACACTTCTAACACTGTTAATCTGTATCTGTAAAATCAAGCGTGGAGATCTTCTGCTTTTGTTTATTTTTTAGCTCCTATTGAAAATTTTCTCCAGGAGCAATAAAAATGTCTTTCTCAAGTCTATTTGTTTATTAAGAAAATGTACGGTTCCATTTCATTTCTCCAGAGTGCAAAAAGTTTGGGAAACCTGAAAATGGTGCACTTCTTCAGGTGTGGACTCTCCAGTGGGAATTTAACCTTCTAAAAGAATCCATACTGCATTGTAGGTGGGGGATGTTTCTCTCTCTCTCTCTCTCTCACTCTCTTTTTGAAATAATGAAGATTCCATTGGCACCTAATTGCATTTGGATTAAACAGACTTTGGTAGCTAAACTGCTCGATAAGAGTAAGAGCCTTACCCAAGTGCAAAACTTTCATATTTTGAGCTTCAATGCTAATAGAAAAAACCATTAGCAGTACAGGTATAGGTGACATTAGGCACGATAATTAGGGAATGAATTAAAGATCCATTCCAGTTGCCAAAGAACAGAAGGTAAATGGAGCATACTCTCTAATGGGGGGAGGGGCAGAGAGAGAGGGAGGGAGAGAGAAGGAAAGAGAGGGCAAGAGAGGGAGGGAGAGGGAGGGAGGGGAAGAGAGAGAGAGAGGAGAGAGAGGGGGAGGAAAGGGGAGAGGGAGGGAGGGAGAAGAAGGGGGGAGGGGGGAGGGAGAGAGAGCAAGAGAGCTGCTTGCTGGTCTGTTGGATTTCTCTTGTCAAACCGAAATGAAGCAAACCCAGGTATTCAAGGACATCAATCACCAAAAAAATAATTGCAAAAACTCAAGAAGCCATTATGAGAGAATCTCAATGCCTGCTATGTATAGATCGAATGCAAGACCTCTTTACAGTCAAATCAAAGTTCAGTGCAACTTTTCCTCCTGCCCACACAATGCAAGTGGTCTTGTGGCTGCTTGTCTTTTGAATAATTGTCCACCTGTCCCTTGTTACGGTGGTAGACCAGACCGCTCCTTGCCAGTTCTTACCTTACCTTTCAAGTGTGTCTGTCTGTCTGTGTGTCTGTGTATGTAAGCCAACCTGCCTGACTTGATAAGAAGAGACCAAGGAAAATTCTCACCGGGTGGAATAATTTTTTACATCCCAGATCATTTGGCAAAATCTGTTTCTAGGAGGTTTTATCTATTCCCTCTAATGTTTCTCTCTGTGGAAGCAGAGAAGAAGGCTATTGTCAGATGCCACCTCAATATTTTGAAAACTTCTTTTGGTGCCAGTCTGCCATGAACTCTGGAGGCCAGTTGGGAAGGGGGTGGGTCTATACTTTGGGGGAATGAAAGCTCACTGTTCCTTTCCGAGCACAGTCTCAAGGTCTTAGTTGCGTTCCTCAGGAGGCTGTTCTAAAAACATCTCTTTTAAATTTGATTGGACATGGGAGAACCAACCAGTGGAAGGCATCTTCAGGAGGGAAAAGTTATACTTGAGATTTTGGCACACGAATTTCAGTTCTGGCTTTGCACTAACTCTGGTATCAGCAACCCATTGCTCTGGAGCTGCATGTGGCTCTTTGGGCCCTCTACTGCAGCTCCCTGTCCCATCACTGGCTGGCCCACCCCACCCCTCGCCCGCCCTGCCCCATCACTCCTCACCTGGCCTTGGAAATCCAAAAGATACAGAGGGCAGGGGGAGAGGGAGGGGGGAGAGAGAGCCATAGATACAGAGAGAGAGAGAGATACACAGAGAGTGGGGAGATAGAGAGGGAGAGGGGGAAAGAGACATAGATACAGAGAGAGAGAGAGAGAGAGAGAGAGAGAGAGAGATACAGAGAGAGGGAGGAGATAGAGGAGGGAGATAGAGAGAGGGGGGAGAGAGAAATATACAGAGAGAGAGGAGGAGAGAGAGGAAGATAGAGAGGGGGAAAGACAGATACACAGAGAGAGAGATAGACAGATACAGAGAAGGGGGAGAGAGAGAGAGAGAGAGAGAGAGAGAGAGAGAGAGAGAGAGAGAGAAAGAAAAGGATTTTGTGATTTCCGATGTTTTTTAACAACTGGTTCTCTGCCCTAATGATCGTCTGGATAGGCGTGGCTAGAGGGGGGGTCATGTGACTGGGTTGGAGTGAGTGACGGGTTGGCCATGCCCATTCAGGTTTTGTGGCTCCTGGTGTTTTGTTTTGTTTTTTCCCTGTGGGAAACAAATTCAAATGGCTCTGAGTGTTTAAGGTTGCAGACCCCTGCGCTAACTGTATTTCACCTGGCTTGCAGTAAACCATCCCTTTCTCAATCCAATGGTGTTAAGGATCATGTTTACTTCGAGAGGCTCAAGCTGAGGCAGGTCTGACACCTATTTCCTTCCTATCTAACATTCCTGAACTTTTACTTGAAAGTTCTTACAGGGTATTTCTCCACTTACCACCATAACTGAGCGCAGAATTACAGTCTTAAATTATACCAGTCATTCAGTGGGTCGCCACATGACTGTACACAATTTTATGAACTTTTTGTGGTGGCTGTTCTGTAAATTCAAGTAAATTATGACTTCTAGTCAGGGGGGGGATCACAAATGGTTGTCACATGACCATGGGATGCCACAAATGGCTGTAAATCTAGGCCAGTTGCCAAGCACCACAAATGTGAATAGGACAGGACAGGACAGGACAGGACAGGATAGGACAGGACAATTTTAGGGGTCTTCTAGTCCAACCGTCTGCATATATACAGTGATGTTCATCCTTGGGTGTGAGTAGTTCATTGTTTATATTTTAATGTGTGCATCTCCATCCCAGGTACTTAGTACCTAGAACAACAGAGCTGGAGGACCTTGGAGGTCATCTAGTCCAACTCCTTGCACAAGCAGGAGACCCTATACCAGGGGTCTGCAACCTTAAACACTCAAAGAGCCATTTGGACCCGTTTCCCACAGACAAGAAAACACCGGGAGCCACAAAACCCTTCCCGTGCCTGACTATTTCTTGAGGCCACAAAACTAGCATATGTAGTTGAATTAAAAGCTCTGTTTTCTTCTGAAACTTTTCTTTTCTTGGATTTATCCATGAGGTTGAAAAGCTCAATAAATTGTGTGCTGGCGGGTGTCGCACATTGGCGGTTGTCATGCATACTTTGAGCGACCGGGAGCCGCAGCAGAGGGGTGAAAGAGCCACATGGGGCTCCAGAGCCTCAGGTTGCTGACCCCTGTCCTATACCATTTCAGGCAACCGGCTGTTCTCTCTCTTCTTAAAAACCTCCAATGATTGAACACCCACAATTTTTGAAGGCAAGCTCTTCCACTGGTTAATTGTTCTCACTGTCAGGAATTTTCTCCTTAATTCCAGGTTGCTTCTCTCCTTCATCCATTCCACCTATTGTTTC
Source organism: Masticophis lateralis (assembly GCA_030761175.1). NCBI lineage: Eukaryota > Metazoa > Chordata > Lepidosauria > Squamata > Colubridae > Masticophis > Masticophis lateralis. The sequence continues at coordinate 16,032,872 of JAUDYJ010000013.1, read as the reverse complement.
TTGTCCTGCCCTCTGGTGCTTTGGAGAATAGCTTGACTCCCTCTTCTTTGTGGCAGCTCCTCAAATATTGGAAGGCTGCTATCATGACTCCCCTAGTCCTTCTTTTCACTAGACTAGACATACTCAATGCCTGCAATTGTACCAAGCGACCTTGTTCATCCTTGGGTGTGCGTAGTTCATCGTTCACATTTTTAATGGGTGCCTCACCTTCCCAGGTACCAAATGTATCCGTTAGAGTAGGAAAAAAAGATGTCCTGGTATGCTTCGGGAATTCACAGGGAGGCAAAGAAAAAAATGTATATTTCAGCATCTTCTTGCAAAACAGCTGGAGTTATAAACTGCTTACACTTAGACTAATGTGGCAATTTGATCTTACTTCAGCAAAAGTTTCCCCTCCCCCATTATGTTACTGGAGTCAGGGAAAAAAAATAAAAGCTTACAACAGCTTGGATTGTCATTAAATGGAAGGGAAAATGCAGATAAAATGCAGATTTATTTTACTTTTGCTTCCGTTTAATTGCAGTTACTCATAATATGGTAAAGCCCAATACTTGTGGTGGCAGCTATAATTCAGCTGCTTCAACACAGCTCAGCAATGTATCAGGGAAGCCCACCAGCTTTTGCAACCTCGTCCTCCAACCTGCTAGCACTTATTCTAACCCTGGCAGGCTTTCAAAAGAGTTTTTGGAGGGTGCTGTGCCATAGATGATGGTGGCTGGGGTCTATCCCCCATTTGTGAAATGAGAGAATGGAAACATTCGCAGGCTTGTCTCAACCTTATTTACAATCCTCATCATTGGAGAAGAAGAAAGTGTGTATGGGTTTTTAACATCTTTTATTGTATGTTGTTCATACTGTCTTTGTTGTAAGCCGCCCAGAATCCTCGCAGAGTTGGGCGGCATAGAAATACGAAAAATAAATAAATAAATAAATAAATAAATAAATAAATAAATAAATAAATAAATAAAAAAACAGGATTGTGGATCTCATATCATTTCACAACCAAGGAAAATGCAGCATGGAGACAGATTAACAGAGTTGGAAGGGACCTTGGAGGTCATCTAGTCCAACCACTGCTCAAGCAGGAGACCCTACACCGTTTCTGACAGATGGCAGTCCAGTCTCTTCTTGAAAGCCTCCAGTGATGAAGCTCCCACAACTTCCGAAGGCAACTTTTGTTCCATGGGTTGATTGTTCTCACTGTCAGAAACTTCCTCCTTATTTCCAGGTTGAATCTCTCCTTGGTCAGTTTCCATCCATTGTTCCTTGTCTGGCCTTCGGGTGCTTTGGGAAATAGCTGGACCCCTTCCTCTCTGTGGCAGTCCCTCAAATATTGGAAGACTGCTATCATGTCTCCCCTGGTCCTTCTCTTCACTAGACGAGCCATGCCCAGGTCTTGCAACTGTTCATCGTATGTTTTAGTCTCTAGGCCTTTGATCATCTTAGATTCCGATTAACAGAATTGGAAGGAACCTTATAGGTCATCTAGTCCAACCCCCCACCCAAGCAGGAGACTCTACACCATTTCTGACAAATGGCAGTCCAATCTCTTCTTGAAAGCTTCCAGTAATAAAAGCTCACACAACTTCTGAAGGCAACTTCTGTTCTATGGGTTGATTGTTCTCACTGTCAGAAAGTTCCTCCTCATTTCTAGGTTGAATTTATTTATTTATTGGTTCGATATATATGCCACCCTTCTCCGGAGACTCAGGGCGGCTTACAATGCGTTAAGCAATAGCCTTCATACTTTTGTATATACCTGCTTAGTAGGGCTTTTGGGGCCCCCTAAGCGGTGTTCTTTTTTATACAAAGTCAGCTTATTGCCTCCACAATCCGGGTCCTCATTTTACCTACCTCGGAAGGATGGAAGGCTGAGTCAACCTTGAGCCTGGTGAGATTCAAACTTGCACTAATTACAGGCAGCTGGCGGCTAAGTGCTACTTAACAGCACTTTAGTCCGCTGCACTACCAAGGCTCCTTAACCTCTCCTTGGTCATTTTCCATCCATTATTCCTTGTCTTGAGACAGACATTATTCCTATTCCTTGAGGCAGAATTCTTGTGAGTTGTGTGTGTGTATGTGTGTGGGGGGTGTGGGGGTGTAACTTCATGGTTACAAAGAAGTGTGCCTGAGTCCAACGGAATCCTTAGCAAGGTGACAGCAAATCGTACAGACAGTGCAGGGTAGTAAATCTTTATGTAAAGTAAGGGTGTCAAACACGATTTCATTGGGGGCTGCACCAGGGTTGTGTTTAACCTAGGTGGAAGGGGTGTGTGTGGCCGGGGGGGCATGGCCAGCTCGGCATCACTCATGTGGGGGGCACCTGTGGTGACCCAAGTGCTAAGGCAAGACTTCCCTTCCTTCCTTCCTTCCTTCCTTCCTTCCTTCCTTCCTTCCTTCCTTCCTTCCTTCCTTCTTCCTTCCTTCCCTACCTCCCTTTTCACTCCGTCTTTCCTTCTTTCCTTCCTTCCTTCCCCACCTCCCTTCTCACTCTGTCCTTCCTTCCTTCCTTCCTTCCTTCCTTCCTTCCTTCCTTCCTTCCTTCCTTCCTTCCTTCCTTCCTTCCTTCCTAAGAAATGGGTGAGGCTAATGTATAAGCTAAATTGGATTCCATTCCATATACATTTGCATTTTTTTTAAAGCAGGGTTTTCATAAGTAAAGTAGTAGATTTCAAGAGATCCTTGGATTTCTGCACTTTTTGGAAATGCATTCCTGAAAAAAAAAAATGGGTGAATTTGGGCAAGAGGTTACTGGAGAATAAAATGGAAGGAAATTCTCTCCTTGTCAGACTCTGAAAAGTGGTGATTCTTCTCTCTTTGCCATTGATGGATGATTCTTGTTCAGTTCTTCAACTTGGTTCTCATGGAAAATAATGGCATTTCAGTGGTTCTTATCATGGGCCATTGATTTCATTGGACAGCACATTCAGGTAACAGGAAATGCAACAGTATTAAAGTTCTTGGGCACAGTTCCTGCATCTATGCAAAAGTTGCTGCCAAATTATAATCCTGAATGCGATAGAAGGGGGAAATAATGAAGCAGACAGAAGGTAAAAAATATTGTGCTTCTTTTAATTACTTTAGTTAATGACTTTGGAAAAAGTGCAAAGAAGAGCAACTAAGGCCTGGAGACTAAAACATATGAAGAACCGTTGCAGGATTTGGGGTTTGGCTAGTTTAGAGGAAAGAAGGAGGGGGGAGGGCATCATAGAAGTAGTCCAGTATTTAAGGGGCTATGACAAAGAAGAGGGAGTCAATCTATTTCCCAAAGCACCAAAGGCCAGAAAAACAACGGATGGAAACTAATCAAGGAGAGAAACTTCCTAACAGTGAGAACAATTAACCAGTGGAATAGCTTGCCTTTTGGAAGTTGTTGGGTGTTCCAATCACTAGAGATTTTTAAGAAAAGGTTGTCTGAAATGGTATAGGGCATGTGTCAGCAACCTACGGCTCTGGAGCCGGATGCAACTCTTTGGACCGTCTGCTTGGCTCCCTGTCAGGTGATCCCACCACTGGCTGGCTCCACCCCTCACCCTCCCCTCCCAGTCACTCCTTGCCTGGCCTGAGAAGGTAAGGACAACGGCGAGGGATGGAGAAGCAGCTGGGGCAGAGACAGAGAGATACAGAGGGAGGGAAGAGAGAAAGAGAGTCAGATAAAAGAGAGGGGGGGAAAGAGAGGGAGCAGGGAGGAGGAGAGAGAGAGAGATGTCAAAAGGGTTTTGTGGTTCCTGTTGTTTTTTAGCAACCGGCTCTCTGCCCTAATGACCAGCTGGATAGATGTGGCTGGGGGGAGGGTCATGTGACTGGTGGAAGTGAGTGACATCGAGTTGCCCACACCCACCCAGGTTTTGTGGCTCCCGGTGTTTTCTTTTCGGTAGGAAATGGGTCCAAATGGCTCTTTGAGTGTTTAAGGTTGCAGACCTCTGGTATAAGGTCTCCTGCTTAAGCAGGGGGTTAAGAAGACCTCCAAGATCCCTTCCAGCCCCATTCTGATTGATTGATAATGCAATAGGAAATGTAAATGGCATGGAATCCAATTTAGTTTATGCATTAGCCGTACCCATTTGTTTGTCCTGCCCCAGGATGCGTTTGAGAGGATGGGCTAGGAACTGTCCATTCAAAGTGTTAAGACATTAGTCTGCAAAGAGTTCATCAGCTTTGCTGCACAGGTAGTCCTTGACATACGACCAAAGTGGAGTTTGCCCACTACGTACGTAATTCATGACAGTCATGGAAATAGGTCCAACCTGATTTTGTGACCTTTTTGTGATGGTTTGGATTGGATTGGTTGCCAAGATCTGGAAAGAAATGCTGGTTTTCAGCAAAAACATCCTAAAACACAGTCAGGTAACAGTGGGAGCCAATTGCCAAGCACCTGAAATGCACTCATGTGGCCATGTGGTGGTGCTGATGGGGGCTTGCAGCCATTGGAATTTCAGAACTGGGTTGTAAGTAGTGTTGGGGAGGTCCGTTGTAATTTTGAACTGTCCCCAAGCAATCAGTCATAAGACAAGAACTACCTGTATTTTGCTTAGAAGATCTGGCCTGCCACAATTCTGTCAGCCACTAGATGGCAGCATAGATAGATAGACATTTCTTTTTTGCTGCTCTCTAGCAGTCATCCGGATAACTGCACCTGAGAGTTCGTAACTCTAAGGATATGGGATAACAGCTCAGGTTGTAAGGGGTTGTCTTAGAGGCCTTTTGCATCAAAGTAAGCCATAAAAAGGGACACAGTGGCTCAGTGGCTAAGATGCTGAGCTTGTCGATCAAAAGGTCGGCAGTTCAGTGGTTCGGATCCCTAGTGCCGTGTAACGGGGAGAGCTCCCGTGACTTGTCCCAGCTTCTGCCAACCTAGCAGTTAGAAAGCACATAAAAAATGCAAGTAGAAAAACAGGGACCACCTTTGGTGGGAAGGGAACAGCATTCCGTGTGCCTTTGGCATTGAGTAATGCTGGCCACATGACCACGGAGATGTCTTCGGACAGCGCTGGTTCTTCGGCTTTGAAATGGAGATGAGCACTGCCCCTTAGAGTCAGGAACGACTAGCACATATGCACGAGGGGAACCTTTACCTTTTACCTTAAGCCATAAACCTGAACTTCTTGGCTTTGCAAGAAGCCTGAAAGTGCTTTCAAATGCTGTAATTCCAACTTCTGGACCTCACTGAATTGTGCAATGGAGCTGCACATTCCTTGTTCACCTAAACAACTACCTAATCGCTCTCTGAGCTGTCCGTGGAGTGTGCAATGCAAACAGTGTCGAGTCATTTAGGAAAGCGCTGTGATTTAACTTGATTTCCCAACTAGCAATGTATTTTTTTTTTTACACCAGACGCTCCATAATGGCAATATAATAGGATTGCAATGACAATTAAATGATTGCATATTTTAGGGCAATGGAGGGTATCCATCCGGCCATGAGCCATTAGCAGAATGGTAACATTGTCATAAGAGTTTTCATGCATGGGCAAAGTGATGGATAAGGCTTGGATCTACATAATGGGCAGCCCTTCCCCCCTCCTACCTCTTTTTTCTTCTGCTCATTTACTCAGACCGTAGACTTACTCTCTCAGAATCAATCATCACGTTAGGGTGGAGGATACTGAAGGAGAAATGAAATGCAGTGGCAGCCAAAAGAGCCAATGCAATCCTAAATTGCATTAACAGAGGGATACAATCAAGATCAAGGGAGGTATTAATACCACTCTATAAAGCCTCAGTAAGACCACGCCTAGAATACTGCATCCAGTTTTGGTCACCACTCTATAAAAAAGATGTTGAGACTCTAGAAAGAGTGCAGAGAAGAGCAACCAGGATGATAAGGGGACCAGAGGCTAAAACATATGATGAACATTTGCAGGAACTGGGCATGGCTAGTCTAGTGAAGAGAAGGACCAGGGGAGACATGATAGCAATCTTCCAATACTTGAGAAGCTGCCACGGAGAGGAGGGGGTTGTTAGGATATGGTGTGAGTCTAACAGGTTGTCCAGGCAATATATGTGTTCTGTGACTTTAATATGGATATGTATTATATGACTTTAAGTTTTACTGCTGAATCATTGCAATGCTGAGTCATGCTGTAATTAGATAATCACTAGTTGTAAATGTATTTAAGAAGGGATCTGTAATGTAGTCAGTTGATGATATGCTACCATTGTGTGAGGAGTTGCTACCATTGTGTTATCATCGTGGGTGAATCTACTACCATCGTGGTTTGTGTACCACGTGAGCTTATTATTCTAACCAACTACTGTTTGTATGGTAAGAAGATTTTTGTATCACTGGACTGATTTAACTGGCAAAGACTTGGATTGTTTAAAAGACTATGAGATTGTTTTTTCACTATAAAGTAAACTTTTGATAAACCAGTTTGCACATCTCTTATCCATTGCTCTCAGCAACGTTTCTCTGTGTTCTACACTCTGCTGGTTGGTAACACAACAACAAGCTATTGTCCAAGGCACCCAAAGGCCAGACAAGGAATAATGGATGGAAATGAAACAAGGAGAGATTCAACCTGGAAATAAGGAGGATTTTCTGCCAGTGAGAACCATCAACCAATGGAACAGCAGTTGCCTTCAGAAGTTGTGGGAGCTTCATCACTTGAGACTTCCAAGAAGAGATTGGACTGTCATTTGTCAGAAATGGTGTAGGGTCTCCTGCTTGGGCAGTGGGTTGGACTACATGACCCACAAGGTTCCTTCCAACTCTGTTAATCTGTAATCTAAGTCAGTCAGAAACAAATGTTAGTGATATTGAAGTCCTCCCCTGCTCCACGTTATAAGAACAAAAGTGGAAACCAAGCAAACACTCCATGTGAAACCCAAAACTGCCCCTAAAATACGTGGAAGATAGAACCAAGATTCAGAAGGCTCTTGTCAGTCCTGAGCATTGCGCCTTATCCAACAAGCTACAGTTTAGTGGTAAGATAGTAGTGCCTTGCACTTAGGCAAGAAAAATGAAATGACATGCATAGGACAGGCAGTGCCTGGCTTAGTAGAAATACCTGCGAGAGGGATGTAGATGTCCTGGTGGGCCATCAATTATGTATGAGCCAGCAGTGGGCAGCAGCTGCCCAAAAACCCAACACAATCCTAAGGTGTATCAACAAAGAGATAGTATCAGGGGTGGGCTGCTGGGGGTTTGCAGGGGTTCGGGAGAACCTCTAGCTAAGATTCTGTGCAGTTCAGAGAACCCCCATATCCCATTCCTGGCTGGCCCTGCCCACCCCATCCTGCCCCTCCAAGGAGTCCCCATGCAGCTCGTTTTGGATGCAGGTAAGTGCAGGGTGTGTGTGGAGGCTTGGAAAGGGTGAAAAACAGCCCTCCCAGAAGGTCCGTTTCTGGCCTCCAGAGGGCCTCCGGACCCTGGGGAGGCTATTTTCCCCCTCCAGAAGGCTCGAGGAAAGCCTCTGGAGCCCAGGGAGGGCAAAAACACTCCCTCAACCATGGTGCAGGCCATGGCCACACCCACCCAGCAACCGGGCAGAGAACCCCTTGCTAAAATTTTTGAAGCCCACCCCTGGATAGTATCAAGATCAGGAGAAGTGATCATGCTGCTTTATACTCCTAAAGGTGCTTTCACTTCTGAAGAAGCTTCTAGGATGAGAAGCAAAACATTTTCAAGGGAAGAAAAAAAACCCCAAGTAAGTCCAGTTGCCTTTTGAAAAAGAATCTTTGGAACAACCATGATTTAGATGATTGAGAATCTCCATAGATGGCTTTCTACCGCACTAGTGAGGTATAAAGTTGAATAGTAGAAAGGTATAAAGTTGGACCATAAGGAAGGCTGAGTGCCAAAGAATTGAGGTCTTTGAACTCTGGTGCTGGAGAAGACTCCTGTGAGTCCCTTGGACTGCAAGGTGATCCAACCGGTCAGTCCTAGAGGAGATCAACCCTGACTGCTCTTTAGAAGGCCAGATCCTGAAGAGGAAACTCAAATACTTTGGCCACCTAATGAGAAGGAAGGACTCCCTGGAGAAGAGATGAATGCTGGGAATGATGGAGGGCAAAAGAAGAAGGGGATGGCAGAGAACGAGGTGGCTGGATGGAGTCACTGAAGCAGTTGGCGTGAGCTTAAATGGACTCAAGGGGATGGTAGAGGACAGGAAGGCCTGGAGGAATGTTGTCCATGGGGTCACGATGGGTTGGACATAACTTCGCAACTAATAACAACAGCAAAAAGTGAGGTCACACTTGGAATATTGTGTTCAATTTTGGTCACCACAATTTTTTTAAAAAAAGGATGTTTAGGCCCTAAAAAGTATATGGAGAACATCAGCAAAGATGATTAAAACACCAGGCTAGAAACTTAGAATATATATTTTTACACAATCCCACACAAATGGCTGTCCAATGTTTTTTTTTCTTGAAGATCTCCAGCGATGGAGAACCCACAACTCTAAACTTTAGATGTGTGGCAATTGATTCGGTGTCCCGGGGTCATATGATCTTTTTCTCTTTGTTCCTCCTTCTCTTACACACACCACAAATTCTCCTTTATGCTTCCATCACCAGCTCTGATATTTAATTACAAAGCTTGACACTTTACTATTCTCTTATAATATGCCATGGTCTTTCCCTACTCTTGTAGGTTGTCACTATCTGGTCTTCATGAAAGCCAATGTAGAAGCTCCTTCTGAAGAAGGAAGGAAGTCCCGAATGTATGAATGGCATCTGTGAGTTGCTTTTCGGAGTCAGATGTTGCTTCCGACGTTCACATTTGTGAGCTCATGCTAAGGTTTCATGTTATGTCATATGAAATTGTTTTTCTATGTTTCTTTTACCTACACCACGTCCTTTGAACACCTCAGCACCCAAAGTTCTCTATTGCCCTTCCTTGAACTAATAAGTTTTCTTACGGAAAGTTTACAAAGCATGACCAAATTCAACATTTCATAAATAAGCCTAATACAATGAAACAAAACCTTTTTCTCTTTATACAGACTTTCCCCCCCCACCTCCTCTCCTCCTGTTTCTATTACATTACGTTATTTCTTCATTTGGTCACACACTGGAAAATTTAATTACCTCAGGAATTTATTTCAGTTAAAAAGAAAACACTGTTGTCTCCCATGTTTTATTTATGTGCGGAAATTAATTTGGCTCTGTTCCTCTTTAATACAGTGTTGGAAGGATGGAAATTTGGTCTTACCGTTTGGCTCCTTGGATAGCATTGAATTCCTAGGTGAACTGTTGCCGTCAAAACCCACCTCCCAACCTCCCAACCTCTCGCAACTGCTTCAACCACATGCAGCTTCAGAAGGTCACCATGGTTTTTTCTGAAACATGGTGTCCTTCCAAATAACAGCTTATTTTGAAACCGTAGAATTATAGGCCGGAAGGGACCATGGAGGTCTTCTATTCTGTTCTGACCATGGCTTCCCTAGCAGCACGAAGCCGAGTCCTCATCCCGATAAACCCCTTTTATTTAATTTACAGTGAATTCCTCTCCAGCAAAGTCTTTCTTCTCCCACACTTTTCAAGATAGCTCACCAATTACCGACCTTTATCAGGCTTGGAGAATGGCCAGGCCGATATCTTTCAGATGCCGCAATACTTGGCAAGAATGCAGGAATGAATTAATTGTCTCCTGCAAACTCCCCTCCCCTTTTGCTCCTCTTTTATTCCCTCTGGGAGGGGGCCATTCATCGTCCACCTGTGGCCTTACTCCCAAGTCGACCCTTGTTCTTTAGCTGTTCCCTTCGTCTGGCAACTCTGCGCATGCACAGACTGGGAACAGGCTCCAGCTGTTTGTCTGCCTCACTGATGTCTGACTCTGAAGGCAGCTGATAACAGGCATACGGCTCTGGCCCCTTCTCTGCCTCCGACGCAGAGCCCTCGTCAGAGCCTTCCCCAGACTCCAGGACTGGCCCAGGTTCCTCCCCAACCTCCTCACTGTCTGAATCTGCTGCCAGATCCGCTGGCTGCTGGCTGGCCACAACATAGTCAACTCCCTGCCCAAGGAAGTTGGGTCCTTATATCATCACGGACAAATGGTTGTTTGTCTTTTCTTGAAACCCTCCAGTGATGGGGCACCCACAACTTCAGGAGGCAAGCTTAATTATTCATTGATTAATTATTCCCATTGCCAGGACATTTTTCTTTAGTTTCAGGTTTAGATCTTTCTCTGATCAGTTTCCACTCACTTCTTGTCCTGCTCTCAGGTGCTTTGGAGAATAGATTGACCCTCTCTTCCCTGTGAGAATTAGGAGATGGCTATCGGGTCTCCCTTAAGCTGTCTCTTTGTTAGGGTAAACGTTTGTTATTTGTTCTATTTTGTTTTTACAGAAATATTTTGTTTTACACAAAGATGCAATTAAATCACAGGCGTTCCTTTTTTAGGATCTGATGCATCAACAATTGCAACCAGCCTGCCTTCTGTGGAGGATCTGTATATAGTGCACAAGCCAGAAAGAGGGTTCAGATAATCTCTATGGACCCCCTCACATCCTGGACATAAACTATTTCAACTTTTTCCTTCAGGATGCCGATATAGAGCATCATGTGCCTAAACAACTAGACACAAGGACAGTTTTTTCTCTCATGCCATCACTTTGCTGAACACTTAATTACAACAGCACTGTCTTATATTTAAGGATATTTATTTATTTAGTCACATTTCTATGCCGCCCCACTCCCAAGGGACTCTGGGTGGCTTACAACAGAGAATAAAACAATGCAACAATGCAACAATTTGGGTACAATTTACATTTACCCATGTAGTAGGGCTGTGTTACCATTATCCTTTTCATCTTTCGTTTTACTTTCTACTATACTATCTTATCATTATATTACCTTGTTGTTTGTATGTACACTGAGAGCTTCTGCACTGGACAAATTTCTTGTGTATCCAATTACCCTTCCCTTCCCTTCCCTTCCCTCCCCTCCCCTTCCCTCCCCTCCCCTCCCTTCCCTTCCCCTCCCCTCCCCTCCCCTCCCCTCCCCTCTCCTTTCCTTTCCTTTCCTTTCCTTTCCTTTCCTTTCCTTTCCTTTCCTTTCCTTTCCTTTCCTTTCCTTTCCTTTCCTTTCCCTTCCCTTCTCCTATCTTCCCCTTTCCTTTCCTTTCCTTTCCTTTCCTTTCCTTCCCTTTCCTTCCCTTCCCTTCCCTTCCCTTCCCTTCCCTTCCCTTCCCTTCTCCTATCTTCCCCTTTCCTTTCCTTTCCTTTCCTTTCCTTTCCTTCCCTTCCCTTCCCTTCCCTTCCCTTCCCTTCCCTTCCCTTCCCTTCCCTTCCCTTCCCTTCCCTTCCCATTCCATTCCATTCCATTCCATTCCATTCCATTCCATTCCATTCCATTCCATGGAACATCATCCTGAAAAATGTTATATATATATATATATATATATATATATATATATATATATATATATATATATATATATATATATATATATATATATGGAGAAATCAGCACAGCATATCAACATATCATGAAAGGGAGCTGTATGTGAATCCTGAAGGCATCTCTGCTGCAAAGGAAAATCCGGGCACAAAATTGGCAGCTTGCTGTTTTCAGCAGATGCTTTCTTGACCTTGATGCTCTTTACCATTTGTGATAGAATGTAGTTAAATGCTAGAAGCAGGGAGGAATAAAAACAAAGAACTGAAAGGGAAAAAAATAACAGAGCGGGGTGGTTGGGTGGGTGGGAGACATGTTGAGGGAGGGATAACTTGCATTTTCTGCCCAAAAGTTGCAATTGAAGATACAGGAATTACTTGGTGGGGTGGGGAGGGATCTTGTCATTTCTATCAGAGGAAATAGTTACTTGGCAATGTTTCTATAACCAAGTCAGTTACTTAAAATAAGAGGTCTATTTACCAACTTTAAATATGTACATTAGTTATGGTGGTGGTGGAGAGACAGGAGAAGGAAAAAACTGTGAAATGAAATCCAAGGAGCCATGAATGCTTGGCCAAAGAGTAGGAAAAAAAGTGGGGGGGGGGAGGGAAGAAGGAAGGATGGTTGGATGGTTGAAGAAAGAAGACAGAAAAAAGGGAAGGTTAAGGAGAAAAAAAAGAGAACTTCCCTAAAAAACAAAACAAAACAAGAATAGAACACCAGCCAACTGAACTGTTTCTTTGAAATCTCAGAAGTTAACCTTGATTTGAGGCAGTCTTTAACTTAAGTGAGAGGACCTTCCCAACATGGAATGATCTCCAAAATTAGTTAGATTGGTAATCATTATTATTTGATTGGAGACTGCTAAGAAACCCCAGAACTGTAGGGGATGGATGGATGGATGGATGGATGGATGGATGGATGGATGGATGGATGGATGGATGGATGATAGAGGGAGAGGAAGGAAGAGAGGGAGAGAGAAGGAGGAAGAGGGAGAAGAAAAGAGAGGGAGACAGGGAGGGGGAGAGAGGGAGAGGGAGGAAGAGAGAGAGGGAAAGGAAGGAAGAGGGAGGGGAGGAAGAGAGAGAGAGGGAGGAAGAGAGAGGGAGAGGAAGGAAGAGGGAGAGGGAAAAAGAGAGGGAGAGGGGGAGGGGGAGGGGGAGGAGGAGAGAGAGAGAGAAGGAGAGAGAGAGAGAGAGAGAGAGGGAGAGGGAGAGGGAGAGGGAGAGGGAGAGAGAGAGAGAGAGAGAGAGAGAGAGAGAGAGAGAGAGAGAGAGAGAGAGAGAAGCTACAAAACAAGTGATGATGCTCTATTTTCATTGTTCCTAGATAAATAAAGTGAATTGTCCATAAATTCAGCAACAGCGTAACTTGAAGGACGATTTCTTTAAAATGAGAATTTCAATCATGATAGCTGGTTAGGGATTGACTACAGCTGGTAGTTTGCAAAATCTTTCTCTTTCTCTCTCCATCACCTCCCCCCCCCCACACACACGCGCAGATGCACCAATTTTTACACAATTCCAAATGTGTCCAGAGAATCCCCGAAGTTGGAGATTGGGGCTCTTCTCAATCCATGGTTCCAGGATGGAGAGAAGGAGTGTGTGTGTGCCATGCCAGAAATTATATCTCATCCTCCCTTGCAACTTTGCTTCTCTGCCTGCCAAGGGAAAATGAAATCCTGCAGAATGGTAAAAGAGATGCTTTAGCAGAAATGAATCCCAACCCAGAAGAAGTTCTTTCTGCTCTTTTGCATCAGAAAGGAGCAGATTCCCATGCACCCTCAGGAAAAAAAAATTAGAAGACAGATTTCTGCTCTGGGATACTAGCAATTGCTTCAAGACAGTCATTTATCATTGTGTCTTTCCTTTGGGAGTTGTGCTTCCCGTAAAGGACCTATCTTTGCTCACTGGATTTAGCTAATTCCTACATAAGGTAAAGGTAAAGATTCCCTTCGTACATACGTGCTAGTTGTTCCCGACTCTAGGGGCGGTGCTCATCCCCATTTCAAAGCTGAAGAGCCAGTGCTGTCGAAGACGTTTCCATGGTCATGTGGCCAGCATGACTCAATGCCAAAGATGCATGGAACACTATTTTCCCTATTTTTCTACTTGCGTTTTTTACCTGCTTTCGAACTGCTAGGTTGACAGAAGCTGGGACAAGTAACGGGAGCTCACCCAGTTACGCAGCACCAGGGATTCAAACCGCTGAACTGCCAACTTTTGATCGAGAAGCTTAGCATCTTAGCCACTGAGCCACCACATCCCTTCAATTCCTACATAGGGAGAATCCAAAGGCATTCATAATAACCAGATACCTCTGTCCTATTTGCCTAGCAGATTTTTTTTCCTAGCTAACCTGGAATTAAGGAGGAACTTCCTAACAGTGAGAACAATTAACCAGTGGAATAGTTTGCCTTCAGAAGTTGTGAGTGTTTCCTTACTGGAAGCTTTTAAAAAGAGACTGGACAGCTGTTTTGAATTAAACTCCAGAACAGTTGGTTGACTGCAGAACTGGGCATTCAAAGAATCCCAAGGATGTGGCAAGTAATTCAGTTTATAGCATCATGGCAATATCATCATCATCATCACCATCATCATTGGTTGGAAGGGACCTTGGAGGTCTTCTAGTCTGTTCAAGCAGGAGACCCTATACCATTCCGGACAAATGGCTGCCCAATATCTTTTTCAAAACATCCAGTGATGGAGCATTCACAACTTCTGGAGGCAAGCCATTCCACTGGTTGATTGTTCTCACTGTTAAAATAAATTTCTCCTTAATTCTAGGTTGCCTCTCTCCTTAGTTAGTTTCCACCCATTATTTTTTATCCTGTCTTCTGGTGCTTTGGAAAACAAGTTTTTAAATTTGATTTATATGCTGCCCTTCTCTGGAGACTCAGGGCGGCTTACAATGCGTTAAGCAATAGCCTTCATACTTTTGTATACATATACAAAGTCAGCTTATTGCCCCCACAAACTGGGTCCTCAATTGACCTACCTTAGAAAGGATGGAAGGCTGAGTCAACCTTGAGCCTGGGGAGATTCGAACTAGCAGTAATTGCAGGCAGCTGAATGTTAATAACAGGCTTTAGTCTGTCACGCCACCAGGCTCTTTTTGAGTTGACCTCCTCTTCTTTGTGGTTGCTTCTCTCCTTCATGGATGGAAGCTAGAACTAAGGAGAAAATCCCTAACGTTTAGAGCAATCAACCAATGGAACAGCTTGCCTTCAGAAGTTGTGGGCGCTCTACCACTGGAGGTTTTCTAAAAGCGTGTGGACAGCCATTTGTCTGGAATGATATAGGGCAGTCATGGCTACCCTTTTTGCCATCGCGTTCCAGGAGGGGGGGCGGGGGTCACATGTGCACATGGCCACACCCATAATTCTATGCACCCTGCCCCTCCGCATGCACGTGTGACCACCCTCCTCCCGCTCATGGCACATGATGGCCTGGTAGGCCCGTTTTTCTCTCACACCTGGCTCCAGAGCCTCTCTATGAGTCTAGGGAGGGCAAAAATGGCCTTCCCCACCCTCCCAGTGGCCCTCCGGAGGCCAGAAATGGTCTGTTTGCCAACTTTTGGTTGGGCCGGAAATAATGTTTTTTGCTGTCCCCAGCCTCCAGAGACAGGAAACAGCCTGTTTTCCTACTTCTAGTGGGCCCAGAAGGCCCAAAAATCAGCTGGCACACGTTGGGGCAGAGCTTGCATACCTACTGATATGGCTACGTGTGCCACCTGTGTCACACATGCCATAGGTTCGCCATCATGGATATAGGGTCTCTTGCTTGTGGAAGGGTTTGGACCAGAAGACCTCCAAGGTCCCTTCCAACTCTGCTATTTTGTTATTCTATTTTTCTGTTAAATCATCAGGCTCAAATTCAAAGGTGAAATTCTACTGGCTCGGACCGGTTCAGGTGAACCTGTAGTAAAAAATGCTACCAGTTCAGGTGAACTGGTATTTCTGATGATCAGCTTGGCAACGATCAGCTGTGACATGCAATTTATATTAGCTAGAATCGTCAGATTTCCTGCTTTCTAGCTAATCTAAATCGTGAGGCACAGTGGATTCTCCTCCCCTCACTGTTCTACTTACCTTTGCAGACTCGGAAGGCTTCAAACTGTTCCTTTTTTAGTGCTGTGCGGGCGCACCTCAGGTGCACATGCGTGCAAAGCAAAGCACACACTCGGTAGCAGACTTACTGAACCAGTAGCAAACTTCAGAAGATTTCACCCCTGCTCAAATTATGTTTTTTTGACACAGGACATAAAGACTAAGCTATCTTGAGAAGTCTACAATGCTGAGAAAGGTGGAAGGGAAAAGAAGAAGAAGAAAACGAGGACCAGAAACAGGGGGATCCAATTATGTTGCTGAAGGATCTACTATTGAAAGACCTGAAGGACCAGATCGGAAGCTGATTCATTCTGAAGAAGGTCCGTAAAAAGCTTATTAATAATGGCAGCAGTTGGTGGTATTTAGCCAGTTCTATGTGGTTCGGGTGAATCGGTAGCGGCGGCGGTGGGAAGCTCTGCCTGCCCATCCACCTGGACCTAATCACGTCCTGTTTTTGACACTCTGCACATGCACGGAAGACCCTGCGCATACACATTTGTGAATCGGTAGCAAAGGTAAGTGAATACCATTCCTGAATGGCAGGTTAGCAGAATATGAAAGAAAAGCCATTTTCTGCAAAACACATTGGCAAGGAATAATGTTAATCTGCCTGTACAACTCACAGGAATTGGAATTAGACATGTTTTCAATTTCCCTAATTATAAACAACTGATGTTCATTGTCTCAAAGGTTCTAATGCAGTAATTTGCTCAGGAAAAAAGCAACGACGTTGAAATGTTTTAGATTTGGCTTGGAAGCAACTGCAACTAATACTACGGTGAAATCTCTTCCCAGATTTTTAAGAGGTTGACGTGTCCTGCAAAATTGCCTTTGGGGGATTTCTGGCTTCATTTTGTTTTGATCTGACTTCCAAAATCATGTTCAAATTTCTTTGAAGAGGGCTTTGGAGCTGACATCAGTGGCAAGACTTTAGTTTTCTATGTAAAGTTACTCCGTTGCCCTCTGGCTTTTCTGACCGATCCACTAAAGGAATTTCTTCTTGTTTACTTTGGCTGGGGTTTAATTGAAGTCAAGAAAACTTCAGGCTGCAGGGCCACAGTAATACCTCAGGAAGAAAGTTCTTTGTCCTAGCATCACTTAATTGCTATACTTAGCATCAACTTTTAACCTTTTTAAAGAATTTTTTATTAGAGTTTCTTGCAACGTGTCATGCAAATGGAAATAAAGACTGCAAGGGGAAAGGGAAAAGGCCATGCAAGATAAAAGGAAAAAGAAAGGAAAAGAATAGCAGTGACTTCCAAACTTAACCTCCCCCCAGGAGCTCAGGTCTGGGGTCAAATCTTCAATATTTTCCAGAGTTTGGGACTGAAATGATTGATCAGCTCACTACTAAACTTCAAAGAGAGGATTTTGGGGTGCTGGCATTCATAGGGGAAACCAAAGGCAATATGTGACCCGTGGACCACAGAAATGTTCATCCCGTTACCGAAAGGCTAAACAAGTCTAGCAAAATGGGAAAACTAACTAGTTTCGGCCACTCTCAAGGACAGCGCTTGTTAGAAGAAGCTGAATTACTACTTGCTGAAATCCGAGAGAACTCTGCTGGGATCAATCATGGTAAGAGGAGGATTGAGTGAAGATCAAGCTTATTTATGCCCAAAGACCTTGAAGCCGCCGGTCGTTCTACATTTCTGTAAAATGAGCACTCAAGTGTATCTATTGCCTATGTAACTGCTTATTGAATCTCCTCTTGATTTGAATAATTGACCGTAGAGGAGCTTACAACGTTGTCAATATATGCCAATGTCTCTAAAATGTTTAAGTGGGCACTTGTCTGTTTCAAGACTCTTCAAATGCTTAGGAAGCATTTTCCAATTAGCCCTCTGTGAAACGGGAGCTCTTGATGTTTGTCTACAGGGCAGAAAAGTGTGTGTGAGAGAGACTTGTACATCTTGTAACACTTAGGCAATTGTAAGAAGCCACAGGTTGCCTTGCTGTCTGTGGATAGGTATCAGCGGTGAAATGTAAAATTTATTACTGCTGGTTCTGTGGGCGTGGCTTGGTGTGTGTGGAGGGGTAATATGACTGAGTGGGCATGGCCAACTTTTTTTTTTAACTTTTAAAAGCATTTTTTCTACAACCTCTTCAGCTGGAGAGGTTGTAGAAAAATGCTTTTAAAAGCCTCTGACGATCCCAGCTGAGCCGCGTGATCATCAGAGGCTTTTTATTTTTACTTTTAAAAGCATTTTTCGGCCAAAGAGATTGTAGAAAAAATGCTTTTAATAGTAAAAGAAAAGCCACTGATGATTGTGCGGCTCAGCTGGGCAATGGGGGGAGGGCAGGGATTTTTGCTACCGGTTCTCCAAACCACCCGCCTCCATCGCTACCGGATCGGACGATCCGGTCTGAACCGGGAGCATTTCACCCCTGGTAGGTATGATTGGTGGACGTATTACCGATGCAGCAAGGAAGACTAGAGGAGATGGATGCTTCGGAAAGATGAAATATAAATAAATAAACACACACAAATACAAGTGACTTCTTCTGATACATTGTATTGGAAAGTCGTTAATATCAGGCACCATTTCAAAAGGGTATATTTTCTTTCTCACAGGGACTCTTTCTGGTCTAGTAATCTAGTACGCTCCCACAGAGAGGTCCTCCTCAGGGTGCTGTTGGCCAAACAATGCCAGCTGGCGGCCCCCAGGGGGAGACCTTTCTCTGTGGAGGCACCTACCCTCTGGAATGAGTTGCCCCCCGAGATCCGGCGGATCCCGGATCTGCGCACTTTTTGCCGTGCCCTAAAGACGTTTCTATTTCATCAAGCCAGGCTGACCTGACCTACTGCTTTAAATTGTTTTAACTTAAATTGTTAAATTATGGGTTTTAATATAGGGGTTTTAACTATGAGCCAAATTAATTTAATTGAATTTTAATACTGTTTTAAATTTTGTATTTTTTGTATTTTATTTGTTGGCTGTTCACTGCCCCAAGTCCTTCAGGAGAGGGGCGGTATACAGATAAAATAATAATAATAATAATAATAATAATAATAATAATAATAATAATAATAATAATAATAATATTGAAATTGAAGTTGAGCAAATTGAAATTGAGTGACTGTGGAAAAAGAAATTGTGTGTTGTCCTGATTGTAATTGGAGCCCTTGGAGCAATACCCAAAGGGCTACCCCTCTATTTAGAAATTCTAAATTTACCGGACTTGAATATTTTGACTCTACAAAAAACCATCTTACTCGGAATAGTTTACATCCTCCGATGATACTTTAACAGTTCCTAGGTCCTTGGTTAGGACTCGAGCTGCTGAGCTATTAACCAGCCTCAAAGACTGTGAATCTCGCTACAGATTAACCAATCATCATCATCATCATCATCATCATCATCATCTGGGATATCTCCTCTCTAATGGAATAAGTCATTTAACAGAATATAACAGAATAATGGGAAGGGGCCTTAGAAGTCTTCTAATCCAACCCCCTGTTCCAGCAGGAGACCCTATACCAGGGATGGCTAACCTTTTTGCCGTTGTGTGACAAAAGGGGGAGGGTGGGGGGTTGCACGTGGGTGTGCCCACACCCATAATTCAATGTATCCCCACCCCCCTCCATGCATGCGGGTGTGACCACCCGGTGCTCTGCCCGCTTTTGGCACGTGATGACCCGGTGGGCCCAGTAGGCCCATTCTTTGCACTCCCCAGACTCCAGAGGCTTTCTAGGAGCCTGGGGAGGTGAAAACAGCCTTCCCCAGCCCCCTGGAGACTCTCCAGAGGCCAGAAACAGCCCATTTCCCAACTTCCGGTGGGCTCGGAAGGCCTGAAAATAAATTGGCTGGCTTGCGCATGTGCGCTGGAGCTGAGCTGGGGCAATGCTTGCGTGCCCACAGATATGGCTCCACATGCCATCTGTGGCACATGTGCCATCGGCTCGCCATCACGGCCCTATACCATTCCAGGCAAGTGGCTGTCCGGTCTCTTTTTGAAAGCCTCCAGTGATGGATTACCCACAATTTCTGAATACAAACAGTTCCACACTGGTTTATTGTTCTCACTTTCAGGAAATTTCTCCTTAGTTCTAGGTTGTCTCTGTCTTTTGTTAGCTTCCAACCATTGCTTCTTGTCTTGTATACAGAAAAGTATCTATGGAGTGGCAAGGTGCCTGAATCCAAGAGATTTAGGGCAGCCTTTTAGTTTTAGATTAACAGAGTTGGAAGGGACCTTGTAGGTCATCTAGTCCAACCCCCCACCCAAGCAGGAGGAGACCCTACACCATTTCTGACAGATGGCAGTTCAGTCTCTTCTTGAAAGCTTCCAGTGATGAAGCTTTCACAACTTTTGAAGGCAACTTCTGTTTCATTGGTTGATTGTTCTCACTGTCAGAAAATATCTCCTCATTTCCAGGTTGAATCTCTCCTTGATCAGTTTCCATCCATGATTCCTCGTCTGGCCTTCAGGTGCTTTGGGAAATAGGTTGACCCCCTTCCTCTCTGTGGCAGCCCCTCAGATATTGGAAGACTGTTATCCTGTCTCCCCTGGTCCTTCTCTTGACTAGACTAGCCAGGCCCAGTTCCTGCAACTGTTCATCGTATGTTTTAGTCTCCAGGCCTTTGATCATCTTAGATTCAGATTAACAGAGTTGGAAGGGACCTTGTAGGTCATCCAGTCCAACCCCCCACCCAAGCAGGAGGAGACCCTACACCATTTCTGACAGATGGCAGTTCAGTCTGTTCTTGAAAGCTTCCAGTGATGAAGCTTTCACAACTTTTGAAGGCAACTTCTGTACCATGGGTTGATTGCTCTCACTGTCAGAAAGTTCCTCCTTATTTCCAGGTTGAGTCTCTCCTTGTTCAGTTTCCATCCATGATTCCTCGTCTGGTCTTTGAGTGCTTTGGAAAATAGCTTGACACCCTCCTCTTTGTGGCAGCCCCTCAAATATTGGAAGACTGTTCATTGTATGTTTTAGCCTCCAGTCCCCTAACCAGGATGTTCTCCAAGCATCAAGAATTTTATTCCCAGAGTTGGGCATAATGTTGATGCTATTTAGAAATCTAGGGAGTCATAATCCACACTCCTATACTCTGCATCTGAGTATAGGACATACTTCCCCCCTCCCCAAAAGAGGCTGAAAATTTGGGTACGTCATACTCCGAATGTAACCCTGTGCACAGTGCCCAAAATGGATACCTGGAACAGCTGCTGTTTTCTCTTACCCCTTCCGAGCTTTGCCTGCTGTAGTCACTGGAGCTCCCTCTGACGATCAGCTGTGCTTTTGAAGCTGTTTTTTAGACCCAACCAGACCCAACCTCAAAACCAGCAAGGGAACTAATGTGCTGAAGTTCACCAGGCTAAAGACTAGCCAGATGAATACCTGGTAGGCAGAATTCCCCCCCCACACATTTTCCTCCCCAAAAACTAAGGTGCGTTTTATACTCTGAAAAATACAGTATATGCCAGCTCTCCTCCAGTGAGTGCTGTGCTAACATACTGTAGGTTAAGAGTGATGCTTAACTTTGAGTTGCATGTTGGTGAACACATTTCAAAATATAGGTGGCTTTAAGTAGAAGTCTGTAAAGATTCTCAGTCATCCAGGTCCTGGTTGTCCCAAAGGTGCTTTTTCAGGAGGCAACTGGACTTTCTGGTTCTTTTCTTTTGAAGAAGTTTCGCTTCTCATCCAGGAAGCTTCTTCAGCTCTGACAGGATAGTGGGGTATGGAAGGATTTATATTCCTTGCAGACAGCTGGTCATTGGCATCCTTTTAGAGGGTGGTTGAAGCCCTTGGAGGTTTATCTGTGTCCTCAGGGTCACCTGAGTGGTGCAAATGGTTCCTGTAGTCTGCCATTTTTTTCCCTCTGGAAATCCATTCATACTCCCACACCACTCCAAGGGTGTTCATCCCAAATTGTATAGCTAAAAGTCTGTAGATGACTGAGAATTTCTCCAGCCTTGGAGGAGTAAGTGAGAAGAACATAGTCCTTTTTCTTTAAGTTCTTGGTTGCTGCCTGAGGACAGAATCTCCCACTCTTGAGGTGCTCTCTTTGAAACATTGGCAAACGAGAAGATTTAACATGGTGGAACTTCTGTCTGCATAATCTTAATTTCACAGGCCTCCCCCTCTCTCCCCCTCTTGCCATTGCACCTGTGCAATCAAATTGACTGCAGACAGTCATTAGCAACATCTGCCCACTTCGCTGATAAAGTTACCAGCGCCTCTGAAGTGTCAGGATGGGCCAGACCAGAGTCCCTTCTCCTGCAGTTGAGATTCATAAAGTGACAGCCCAAGTCTCTAATGTAACCTGACATGTCACACTTCGTGTTGCAATTTGTTTCATTAGTGTCAATTAGAGCAAATGCTGCAATTTCTTGGCATGGATAGAACATGCTGTACAAGCCCAGCTGCAGGTGGGAAAAAAAAGAAAAGAAAGGCAGGGGCAAGGAGGAAGTTGTACCAATTATATAATTGGCACTGTTTACTTACAGAGCTACCTTCTGAGAACCTTTCCTCATCTGTGCAAAAGCAGAACGAGAATGGGAAGGATCTACGCTTTGGTAAATATGATGAGAGCAAAATGGCCTTTGGATATTTTTACCCAAATTTACAGGCAGGGAAACTGGATGGATAATGTCTCCTCATTTGACCAAGGAAGAAAGGTAAAAGTAAAGGTTCCCTTTGCACATATGTCCTAGTCATTCCCGATTCTGGGGGCGGTGCTCATCTCCGTTTCAAAACCAAAGAGCCAGCGCTGTCGGAAGACGTCTCGTGATCATGTGGCCAGCATGACTCAATGCCAAAGGCGCACGGAATGCTGTTATCTTCCCACCAAAGACGGTCCCTATTTTTCTACTTGCTTTTTTCATGTGCTTTTGAACTGCTAAATTGGCAGAAGTTGGGACAAGTCATGGGAGCTCACCCTGTTATGAGGCACTAAGGATTTGAACCGCTAAACTGCCGACCTTTCAATCAACAAGCTCAGCGTCTTAGCCATTAAGCCACCAAGGAAGAAAGAATGCTCCAATTATTTCTCAGGGACAAAACTCATTCATAGTGGTTGGAAGGACACTGTGCCAGGCCTGGAAGATCCTGTCAGGCCTGGAAGCCATCTTTGCATTGGATCTTCAGGCCTGCCACATTTAGTACTGTGGGAAACTGGGAGGAGGGATAGTATGGAGCAGGGGAGATATATAGTCATAATAACATTCCTTTCTCAGAGAGTCAAGGACATCTTGCCCTGCATCTGGAGGGCTGGAACTGGGAGGCATTTCCAGTTGGGACGGTGCATTGATTGGACCATGCGATGGACTTGCGGGTGCTGGGCAGGGACTTGGACTTTTCTATGGGTGGGGAAAACCTAGAAGGTCTCAGATTCAGGTTTTCTCAGATGTGCCAATATGACATCTCTAATAAAATGGAACTTTGAGGAACTTCTAGCCTTGGAGTCTTCTTGCGTTGGGGGGAGTTACTTGGAATCCTGACACACTGCTTTTGAAAAAGGAGTTCCAAGGTGGAGTCTTCCCTTGAATGAAGGAACTTTTATTTATTTATTTAATTTATTTGGTGCCCATCTCATAATAAATGGTTCTGGGTGGCTTCCAGCATGAAAGGAATGGGGGAGCTGCAGAGGATACAGACAGCTGGAGAGTAGAATGGAACGACTCACCCCAGCCAACTTCACTGTAGGACAACTTGATGTGGCCAACTTGCTACAGGACATCTAGCTTCGGGACAATTCAACAAATACAAAAGTGTCAATTAATCTTGATGAAACCGTGGCCAATAATAATAAAATACAGTCAATCCAGAAGTACAAGAGTTACAATGATTTTGATGGAAACATGGTCGCCAATAATATCTTTTCTTTTATGTACTCTGAGAGCGTATGCACCAAGACAAATTCCTTGTGTGTCCGATCACACTTGGCCAATAAAGAATTCTATTCTATTCTATTCTATTCTATTCTATTCTATTCTATTCTATTCTATTCTATTCTATTCTATTCTATTCTATTCTATTCTATTCTATTCTATTCTAAATAAAAGTAATGGAATGAAACAATTAATATAGGGTTGAATTGTCCCATGGCAATTTGTTCCATGTCAAGTTGACCACAGGGAATTGACCACGGCGAGTTGTCCTAGATTCCTGGCAAGCGTGAAGGGAAATGAAAGTGAGGAACTTCACCCTTTTGACTGGTTCCAAGTAATGCATCCATCACAAAATGAACTCCGAGACATTGCTTTCTCTCAAAGAACAAATTTATTTAGATACACCATCTTGGCACTAACTGGTGAAAAGCCAGTACTGAAGTTTCTGGGCTTTTCACCCCAATATAGTTTCTCAAGTTCCCAAAACAATCGGTCACATTGTTCAACTAAAATGGTTGCTTGGTGACTTCTCTCCTCCTCCGGTCAACCAGCCATTCGAATGTGGTTGACTCATCAGCTAGGAATGATGTTTTGGCTGAAGGCTCCATCCTCTGTCTGCTTGAAACTGTGTCAAACCAAATTCATGTCAAAATACACAAGGATACAAACCAGAGGTGGGTTTCAGCAGGTTCTGACCAGTTCTGGAGAACTGGTAGTGGAAATTCTGAGTAGTTCGGAGAACCGTAGTAAAAATTCTGACTGGCCCTGCTGCCATCTATTCTCTGCCTCCTGAGTCCCAGTTGATTGGGAGGAAATGAGGATTTTGCAGTAACCTTCCCCTGGATTGGGATGGGAATGGAGGTTTTACAGTATCCTTCCCCTGCCACGCCCACCAAGCCAGCCCACCAAGCCACACCCACAGAACCGGTATTAAAATTTTTTGAAACCTGCCACTGATACAAACACTCCCACATCCCAATCAAATACAGGCTTAACACCCCTCTTGGTTACTTCATCTCCAAATAAGGGTAAAACATGTTTTGCAAAGTAGCCACTGTAGATTCAGTTTTCATGCAGGAGCCACACTGCTCTCTGGTTCTGTTTCTTTCCTGAAAATGATGAACCTGACAAAGAGGTGAAGACTATCCCTATGTCTTGACCATAGGTTTCAAGAAGTTCAGGATGGTACCCATGATGGTGTGACCAAAGTTCTCTCTCTCTCTCTCTCTCTCCCTCTCTCTCTCTCTCTCTCTCTCTCTCTCTCTCTCTCTCTCTCTGTGTGTGTGTGTTAACTCAGAGTCTCCATCTTGACTTTTTGGACATACTGCATGGATTCCCTGGTCTGGGCAATAGACAGATATACAGGTAGTCCTCTATGTACCAACCACAATTAAGCCCAAAATTTCTGTTGCTAAGTGAGACATTTCTTAAGTGAGTTTTGCCCAGAGGTGAAATCCAAAATTTTTCCTTACCGGTTCTGTGGGTGGGCATGGCAGGGGAAGGATACTGCAAAAATCTCCATTCTCACCCGACTCCAGGGGAAGGATACTGCAAAATCTCCATTCCCACCCGACTCCAGGGGAAGGATACTGCAAAATCTCCATTCCCACCCAACTCCAGGGGAAGGATACTGTAAAATCTCCATTCCCACCCAACTCCAGGGGAAGGATACTGCAAAATCCCCATTCCCTCCCCACTCCTGGGGGAAGGATATTGCAAAATCTCCATTCCCACCCTACTGGGGCCAGCCAGAGGTGGTATTTGCCGGTTCTCCAAACAACTCAAAATTTTCGCTACCGGTTCTCCAGAACCTGTCAGAACCTGCTGGATTTCAAACCTGGTTTTGCCCCATTTTATGACCTTTGCGCCCCCAGTTGTTAACTGAATCACTGCAGTTGTTCAGTTAGTAACACGGTTTCCGTTACGAAGCAAGACAGCTGTTTAAGTGAGTCTGGCCACCTTTCACCACGGCCTGTCTCGCCACAGTTGTTAAGTGAATCACTGAAGCTGGTAAGTTAGTAACATGGTTACTGTGAACTGTTGTAAGCCGAGAACTGCCTGCATTTCCTCTGTATCCACATGGGAGAAATTCAGTATCACAGGCACAGTTGAACTTCCCCATCTTATCATGTTGCTTGTTAATGAAAAGTGAACTGTTGTTTCATGCTTTATGTTCGTCTTTTCCGCCAGCAGGGGAAAAAAGGGAAGCAGCTTTAAGTGAGGGAGCTCTTCTGGGGTCAGCTGTTTATCGGTAATCCTGGCTAGCTTAATATTGCAATGTTATTACTTGCCTCCCTTCCAACCATGAGGCGCTTCAGCGAAGAGGTCGTGGCAGTGTTAATCTCCTTTGAGGAGTATTGTGTGTATGTGTGGAGTTGCGGTGAGGGATATATATATGTGTGTGCAATAGTCCCTGAAGAAATCTGTCATTTTGGACTTCGTGGCAAAGTGGAGCTATTTCAGTTTAATATCTTGGAACACATAATGACAAAGATAACTGAACTATTCCCTGGAGAAACTGCTTAGTGAAGAAGGAGGAGGAGGAGGAGGAGGAGGAGGAGGAGGAGGAGGAGGAGGAGGAGGAGAAGGAGAAGGAGAAGGAGAAGGAGAAGAAGAAGAAGAAGAAGAAGAAGAAGAAGAAGAAGAAGAAGAAGAAGAAGAAGAAGAAGAAGAAGAAGAAGAAGAAGAAGAAGAAGAAGAAGAAAGAGGAGGAGGAGGAGGAGGAGGAGATGCAGAGGAGGAGATGAAGAGGAGGAGAAGGAGAAGGAGAAGGAGAAGGAGAAGGAGAAGGAGAAGGAGAAGGAGAAGGAGAAGGAGAAGATTCTTCAGATTAGAACATAGAACAGCAGGAATGGAAGGCACCTTGAAAGTCTCCTAGCTTGAGCAGGAGATCCTATACCAATCCAGATAAATGCTTGTCCAATCTCTTCTTGAAGACCCCAGTGTTGGAGTACCTACAACCCTTCCTTCCTTCCTTCCTTCCTTCCTTCCTTCCTTCCTTCCTTCCTTCCTTCCTTCCTTCCTTCCTTCCTTCCTTCCTTCCTTCCTTCCTTCCCCCCACCCAGCCTTTTTATTCTAATAATTCAGCAATGTCTCTCATTAAGTTGAAACTCTTAATCTTCTTTAACGCTCCCTGTTCTCAGAATATTAAGCTTGTGGCGCTTTGTTTCTTGACCTGCTGGCTTGCCTGAAGGAATGGAATAGAAAAAAACAGAATCTCTTTTAATTGGCACTTCCTGGTAAAAAACAGAAAGCATCACCTTAATTAGAAGGCCCATTTTGTAGCCTAGTTCTCTTGTTAATACCGTTTGCACTGAAGGAGGCCATTCTCTGCTCATTTCTCAGCAATAGCTTTGGCTGATCAATACTGCAAATAGTCCGATCTGATGTAAGAGCAGTCACAGGCTGAATATTAAAGATGTTTTGCAGCTCCAACCTGGTTGTGTCAGGTTAACACACCCAACACAGAGGTGGGTTGCAGCAGGTTCTGACCAGTTCTGGAGAACCGGTAGCAGAAATTTTGAGTAGTTCGGAGAACCGGTAGTAAAAATTCTGACTGGCCCCACCCCCATCTATTCTCTGTCTCTTAAGTCCCAGCTGATTGGGAGGAAATGAGGATTTTGCAGTAACCTTCCCCTGGATTGGGGTAGAAATGGAAATTTTACAGTATCCTTCCCCTGCCACGCCCACCAAGCCATGCCCATCAAGCCATGTCACACCCACCAAGCCACACCCACAGAACCAGTAGTAAAAATTTTTGAAACCCACCACTGACCCAACAGAATCAAAACTCCAGGGCAGGCATATTTCTCAAAGTATAGATTTATTAGGCATGTCATATTGGCACATCTGGTGGAAACCCAACTCTGAACTCCCATGAGTTTCCCTCCCTCCACATAGTTAAAAATACAGTTTTCTTTCCTCTTTCCATGCAGTCCATCACATGGTCCACTCAGGTCACCATCCAAGTGACAGTTGATCCCAGACTCCATCTCCCCAGCACCTGGTGAGAAAGTCCTTGGGTTACCAGAGGAAAGAATTTTGTTTTGGCTACAGGTCAATGGTGGGTTTCAAATTTTTTTACTACCGGTTCTGTGGGTGTGGCTTGGTGGGCGTGGCTTGGTGGCCATGGCACTGTAAAATCTCCATTCCCACCCTACTCCAGGGGAAAGATACTGCAAAATCCCCATTTCCTCCCAATCAACTGGGACTTGGGAGGCAGAGAATAGATGGGGGTGGGGCCAGTCAGAATTTTTACTACCGGTTCTCCAAACTACTCAAAATTTCTGCTACTGGTTCTCCAGATCTGGTCAGAACCTGCTGAAACCCACCCCTGCTCCAGGACCTCAGCTAACTCTACCTCCCCACCTCGTGTTCCCACAGCTCAAACCAGCTCTGCTGTAGCACCCCTGAAGATGCTAAAGAAAATAGCTTCAGGGTTGACAAGTTGTTTAGAAACAATCTGGAGATCGTTCAGGTGGACATAAGTGTGGTAAGTATGGTTGCAGGAATGGGGAAAATGGGTGGCCAGTCTAGAGAAAAGAAGAACTAGGGGTGTTGTGGCCCATCAGTGCCCTGTGCAGTTAATAGCTGATTCTGACAGTGAGGAGGCTGGTGTGGTGCTGTGCCAGGAGTGGCAGAAGTGGTTCCTCAGGAGGAGGTCTCCTTGAGAGTAAGGTTTGGGGCTAATTGGCCACTCCGCTAGCCTATTTAAGGAAGGACGACGACTGATGCAATTTGCAGGAAACAACTTCGTTCATATTCCTTCGCGTCTTGATTCCAGAAACGTTTGATTCAGCTCTTGTTTCTCTCTTGTCAGTTTTCCTGCAAATTGCTTCTGGGCATTCTGCCAACCACAGTAAGGTTACGGTTATCTGAAATACTGTGCCTCAGAATTGAGTTATCATCCTTTGGATTCTTGTCGGCTGTTAATGAGGTTAAATTAACAGCCCTTGTTCAGAAAAGACTGATTTAAACTGTACTTGTGTTCGAATAACTACTAAGAAAGCTCATTAGTAGTCCTTAATTAGTAAAGTAAGATTTGTACGGACTTTGTGTGTGCTGCGTTCTTTGGGGTCCATAGCTGGGGCAGAACAAGGGGTGACATGATAACAGTATCTAATATTTGAGGGGCTGCCCCAAAGAAGAGGGGCTTCAACTTAATTTTCCAAAGCATCAAAAGGCAAGACAAGAAACAATGGATGGAAAATAATCAAGGAGAGAAGCAACCTGGAATTAAGGAGAAATTTCCTGACAGTGAAGATTGCATTCAGAAGTTGTAGGTGCTCCATCACTGGAGTTTTTAAAGAAAAGACTGGACAGCCATCTGTCTGAAATGGTCTAGGGCTTTCACAGGGGTTGCCTAAGACCATCGGAAAACACATATTTTCAATGATTTTAGGAATAATTTTATGGTTGGGGGTCACCACAACATGAGGGACTGTATTAAAGGGTCATAGCATTAGGAAGGTTGAGAACCTTTGGTCTATGATCTGTTTGGACAGAGGATTGGACTGGAAGCTCTATTCTGATTAAACGTTCATAACCATTCATCATACAATTTAATCTCTGGACCCATTATCATCTTCGTTGCTCTTCTCTGCACTCTTTCTAGGGCCCTGATGGCGAATCTATGACAGGCGTGCCACAGGTGGCATGCAAAGCCATATCAATGGGCATGCGAGCATTGTCCTAGCTCAGCTCCCGTGCACATGGGCACACTGGCCAGCTGATTTTCGGGCTTTCCAGGACCACTGGAAGTTGGGAAGCAGGCTGTTTCCGACCTCCAGAGGACCCCCGGGGGACGGGTGGGAAAGGCCCATTTTTCACCCTCCCCAGGCTCCAGAGGCTTTCTAGGAGCCTGGGGAGGGTGAAAACGGCCTTCCCCACTCCCTTGCAGGCCCTCCGGAGGCTGGAAATGGCCCGTTTGCCAACTTCTGGTGGGACTGGAAGGACTGATTTTCACTCTCCCCAGGCTCCAAGAAAGCCTCTGGAGCTGAGGAGGGCTCTGCCACGCATGTGTGCGCACCTCCCACTGACCAGCTGGTCTTCATGTTTCTGCCGTGCATGCGTAGGGGGGCAGGGCACATGGGTTGTGGAGGCAGGATGCATGCGTGGGGCCACGCGGGAGGTGGGGCGCATATGGGGGACATGAGTTCATGAGCAGGGGGTGGGGCAGATGCGGGGATTACGCATGCATGTACAGGGGGCGGAGCACATGCACAGTGCCATGTGGGGGTCGGGACGCATGCACTCACATTCCATTTTGGGGGTTTGGCCACATGCGTGCACTTTGGGCACTCAGTCCGGAAAAAGTTAGCCATCAATGTCCTAAACTCTTCTTCCAGTTTCTGTGGTTGAGCCTGGTACCAGCTATTGTGTATCTGTGCATTTGATTTTTCTTGCCTGTGTATAGGACCTTACTTTCCTCACCACTAAGTTGCATTTTGTTGGATAGGTCCAGTGTTCAATACAAATACTCTTAACGGATCTCTGCAGAAGGAGATAGAGATAGATAGATAGATAGATAGATAGATAGATAGATAGATAGATAGATAGATAGATAGATAGATAGATATACACTCAAATATATAAGTGTATATATATAAAAATATATATATACACTCAAATAACCATATGTAGGTCTTTGGTTATTCAGGTCTTCTCCCACGTAAAATTGGAAGTGTCATGGCGACGTTTCGATGAAGTCTCATTCGTCATCAATTTTACGCAGGAGAAGACCCGAATAACCAAAGACTTACATACAAACACCTGCAAAAACCTCAGAAAACATATAGATAGATAGATAGATAGATAGATAGATAGATAGATAGATAGATAGATAGATAGATAGATAGATAGATAGATAGAATATACCTTCAATATTTAGCTCCAGTCATTTCTCTCCAAAAGTTGCTTTTACACTTTCCTACTTAATTGAATATTTGCAATAATCCAAAGATTGCAGTAGACTGAAACTGACTTTCCATTATGCCCTTTCTCCCTCCATTAAAAAAAAAAATTCTCCACCATTAAAACATTTAATTAATTTATATATAGACTTCAGTGGAAGGCAATTGATGACGGCTAGCAATTGCCATGCCTTTATAAGACAGCAAATCTCTGGAGAGAAATCTACCTCTTTAATTACCTCCATCATTTTTTTTTAAAGTTTCCCATCAAAGTTGATTGAATTGAATTATCTTGGAGTAAGTATCAGGTTTCACTTTACAGACAGTAGAAAGTCATCAATATGAGACCAAAATAAGTTTGTTATCCGTCTGCCCAGCTAGTCTAATATTGTCTGCTTTCAATGCACATTAAGATTTAAAACAGAAAGGTCTACAGCTGAGTTGGATACTATGGTGAGATAAAATTGACAGAAATGTAGTAGATAAGATAAAGAGAAAAGAGCAAGAGAAAAGAATTAAATAGAATGCAAAGATGGGGTGGACTGCTAGGGGTTCGTAGGGGTTCGGGAGAACCTCTAGCCAACATTCTGTGCAATTCGGAGAACTCCCAATTCCCATTCCTGGCTTGCCCCACCCGCCCTGCCCCTCCCCTCCCAGGAGTCCCCACCCAGCCTGTTTTGGATGCAGGTAAGTGCAGGGTGTGCACGGAAGCTCGGAGAGGATGAAAAATAGGCCTGTCGGCAGTTTGGGAAGTTTAGAGGGTCTCCGAAACCTGGGGAGGTCATTTTCACCCTCCCAGAGGCTTGAGGAAAGCCTCCTGAGCCTGGGGAGGGCAAAAATGCTCCCACAGAGAGGGACTCCTCAGGTTGCCATCAGCCAGGCAATGTCGGTTGGCAGGGGGAGGGCCTTCTCTGTGGCAGCACCTGCCCTTTGGAACGACCTCCCCCGGAGATACGGGGGATACCAGATCTCCGGGCTTTTTGCCGTGCCCTAAAAACTTTTCTGTTTCATCAAGCTGGGCTGGCGTAACCCCCACACACACACACCTTAGATATTTTTAATTGTAAATGGATTTTAGTTGGGAGGTTTTAAATTTTGGGCCAAAATTTGTATAATTCTTTAAATTTTGTATTGTTTTTTTTTTTTTTTATTCTTGGCTGTGCACCATCCTGAGTCCAGTAGGAGAAGGGCGGTATACAAATTTAATAAAATAAATAAATAAATAAAATAAAAATGTCCCCTGTGGTGCAGGAGGCTGACTAGGCCACGCAGACAAACCCTTGCTAAGATTTTTGAAGCCCACCCCTGGCTATATAATAAAATAAATCTTAACATTCAAAAGCAATCCCAAAGGTGCTTTTTTTCAAGAGACAACCGGACTTTTTGGTTTTTTCTTTGAAGACGTTTAATTTTTCATCCAAGAAAAGCTGAAGAAGTTTCTTGGATGAGGAGCAAAACGTCTTCAAAGAAAAACCTAAAAACTCCAGTTTTCTCTTGGAAAAAGCACCTTTGGGACAACCAGGACCTGGATGACTGCGAATCAGAAGCAATGTGTCTTTTGGTGAAGTCATCTCCTTTGGATGCTAACTCAATATTTTCTATAAAATCTGTTCTCTGCTGGACATCCCTGACCATAAACATCACTGTTCTAGTGACTACATATATATTTGTGCCCCAAAGGAAATAAGATAATATTTTGTTAGAGTCCCAGTTTATGGTTCTGTCAAGTAATGTCTGTAAGTACCAAGCTCTCACTGAGACCTATAATTCACAATTGAATAGAACTTGTGCATGTCTTCTTTTTCTGATGCTCCACAAACACATATTCTTTCAAGATATGGCCCTTGATGGAACTGTCCGTATTTAACCATAAAACCTAGCTGCTCAAATCTTGTTTTGATAAGGACTATCCTATGGTATCAATAGGGACACAATGACTCAGTGGCTAAGATGCTGAGCTTGTCAGTTGAAAGGTCGGCAATTGGGTTCGAATCCCTAGTGCCGCATAACGGGTTGAGCTCCTGTTACTCGTCCCAGCCTAGCAGTTCGAAAGCACGTTAAAAAAAAAAGAAAAATAGGGATCACCTTTGGTGGGAAGGTAACAGCATTCCGTGCGCCT
This sequence comes from Masticophis lateralis, assembly GCA_030761175.1. Classification (NCBI taxonomy): domain Eukaryota; kingdom Metazoa; phylum Chordata; class Lepidosauria; order Squamata; family Colubridae; genus Masticophis; species Masticophis lateralis. The sequence continues at coordinate 16,000,556 of JAUDYJ010000013.1, read as the reverse complement.
TTGGTGTTGAGTCATGCCAGCCACATGACCATGGAGACGTCTTCAGACAGTGCTGGCTCTTCAGCTTTGAAACGGAGATGAGCACCGGCCCCTAGAGTCAGGAACGACTAGCACATATGTGCGAGGGGAACCTTTACCTTTACCTATCGTGTCAAGTCAAACCCATGAGCAAGTTATTTTTTGTTCCATTTGGAAGGTCATTTTATTTTTTTTAGCCAGCCATTTCAATGACCCGATGATGTTTGCAAGGGATTCTATACCAGTTTGGGTGTTATTATCCAAAAACTCTTGGTTTGAATATTGCCTTGGCCGACTGACAATAAAGGTTGTGTTGAGAGGCTGTGATGTGAGATTATTTGGAGAAATTGATTGATTCATGTGGGAGACTGAAGTGTGCTCATCTTCAAGGCAGACGTTTGATAGTCTGTCAGGTTCCATTTGAAGGGATTCTCCATCGAATGATTAAAGACTTTGGTTACTGTTAGGATTATAGATGGAGTAAGTGTCTGTTTCAACTCTACAACTCTAGCTACTGTATGTATAGATATATAAATACTGTATATGTATATACGTGTGTGTATATGTGGGTGGGTATATATGTACACACACACACACGCACATATGTATGTATGTACCAGAAATGCTATTCAGCAGGTTCTGACCAGTTCTGGAGAACCGGTAGCAGAAATTTTGAGTAGTTCGGAGAACAGGTAAATACCACCTCTGACTGGCCCTGCCCCCATCTATTCTCTGCCTCCTGAGTCCCAGCTGATCAGGTGGAAATGGAGATTTTGCAGTATCCTTTCCCCTGGAGTGGGGAGGGAATGGAGATTTTACAGTAACCTTCCCCTGGAAATGGGGTGGGAATGGGGATTTTACAGTATCCTTCCCCCTGCCATGCCCACCAAGCCACGCCCACAGAAACAGTAGTAAAAAAAATTGAATCCCGCCACTGATATGCATGCATGTATGTATGTATGTATGTATGTATGTATGTATGTATGTATGTATGTATATATGTATGTATATGTGGGTGCTTCATATTCTTGTCTGAAATCATCAGGCTATTTGTTTGGAAATGCAATTTATTGGAGATGACATCGTAACCTGACAATAGGATCTCCTGATCATTCAGGGGATCGGACTAGAACAGGGGTGTGAAGCTTGATTTCACTGAGGGCTGCATCAGGATCATGTTTGACTTTTGGAGGCAGGGTGGGCATGGCCAGCTCAACGTCACTCGTGTTGAGGGCACCTGTGGTGGCCTGAGCACTCTGCCAGCAAAAACACAGCTGGGGACGAGCTCTATTTTTGCTGGCAGAGGGCTACAGGAGGTGGTTGCAGCCGAAAACTGAGCTCAGGAGGGCCGCATGGGCCGGTCCTTCACTGTTTCCAGGGTGGCCCCATGGGCCAGATCTAAGCACCCTGTGGGCCAGATCCAGCCTGCAGGCCTTGAGTTTGACACCCCCGGACTAGAAGATCTCCAAGGTCCCTTTCAAATCTGTTATTCTGTTATTCAGCTAATCCACCCAATCCCCAGCCATTTTCATGATTCTTTCCCCAATTCCTTTCCTGCTTTTCCTCAAAGCCCCTTTCCTTCCTCTGCATGCAAGACCTTATTTTTGGAATGAGGAGTCCTTAGGGCTCCCTAAACTTCTCTATTTTCTTGCAGATGTTTCATTACCTAAACCAGGTAACATTATAAGTGTGGAGCCTGAGCTACAAATATTCTCCTTTATTGTTAACTTTGGAAGCCGTTCCAAGTTGCTGGGCCCTCAAGCCAGGAGCTGATAGAGAAGAGCCATCGTGAAAGTTGAGAGCTATTCACCCTTCTAACAGGCCAGACTGTGCTGAGGTCCTCTGTCCTGGTAGGACCTCAGCAAGCTGCCTTCTGATGTCACCTTTGCAATCTGAGTGTAGGCAAATCCACAGCTAAGCCAAGACAATGTGTGGAAGATTCAGAGAGGGAGATCAAAATTTTCGTACTGGGGAGGAAGGTGAAAGCTGTAAAGCAGTGGAACAGCCTGCCTCCTGGAATCATGGATGATGGATCAGTGGAGGCTTTTAAGAACAGAGTGTCCTGCCCCTGTCTGAGCCTGAATCTGTGGGGGAAGACAGGAGCTGGAACTGGAGCCGACAGAGATCTAAGGGGTGGCTTTGCTGGCTTTGGAGGAGAATGGGGAGGAGCAGGCCCAGTCAGGCCAGTGGCTTTCAGGATTGGGACAACTTGTAGGCAGGGAGGAATGGGGGCAGGATCGCCAAGAGAGGCTAAGCAGTGAACATGAGAGACAGAGCTCAGGCGATGAGCAGGGACCACCCCCTCCTGATCCTCCTGATCCTCGAGCATGGAGAGTGGAGAGAAGACAAGAACAGCGCAGACTAACCCAGCTACTCGGGAGGAGAGCACCCCGCCCCCCTTCACAAGGCACACCTATGGACTGAGACTTAAGGAGTCACTGTGGGGAGAGACATTTGTTGGGAACAAATGCTGAATTCATGGAGTGTTGAGTGCTGATGTTTGAACTTTCGTGAATTCCTCACATTCTTTCTTGATTTCTGGATACTTGCCTTGTTCCTTTGATTCCTGGACTCCTCGACTTGCCCTGCTGGATTTCTTGCTTTGCAGCCATGGTGCTCACAATGTTGGGTTGGTCTATTTTACATTAGGGTTTTGGGTTTTTTTTTTTTTTTGGTTTTTTTAACTTTTAGAGAAAGGAGTCTGCTCACCATAGGAACTTACCAGAGGAGAGAGGGATGACTATATATGTGTTTTCATAGATTTTCATGGGGACAGGTATGCAAGTCTTGGTGTATTCGGGTCTTTTCCCATGTAAGATTGAGAGTATCTTGGCGATGTTTCAACGAGGTCTCACTCATCATCTTCAGGCTGGTGTCTTCGGCTTCGGGGTTGTGTGAGCAAAGCGTGATTGGAGATTTATAGAGAGATGGCATCTCCAATCATGCTTTGCTTGCACAAGCACGAAGCCGAAGACACCAACTTGAAGATGACGAGTGGGACCTCGTCAAAACGTCGCCAAGATACTCTCAATCTTACATGGGAAAGGACCTGAATACACCAAGACTTGCATACACATATACACACACACACACATACACACACATCATGTTGGGGAGATGTTATCCTCCTAGTGTAAAAGAGTAGTGTGTGCATCACGGTGTCACAATGCACATTTTCTGATTCTCATTGCATAGTAACGAGCAAAGGATACCTTTGACTAATGATCAATCTGAGACTTTGAATAAAGTTATAGCTTTTTTATTAGCTTTCTATTATTTATAGAATTTATTAAAGTTGTGACTTCAGGCACAGTTGAGACACTTATAATCTCATCTGTTTTTTTATTAGTTTTCCGTATTACAGTATGATATACGTCTCCTGCCATGGGCAGAGGGTTAGATAAGAAGAACTTCAAAGTTGCTCTGCTTCTATTCTATTCACTATTCTACTCTGCTCTGCTCTGCTCCACTCCGTTTCTGTTCTGTTCTGTTCTGTTCTGTTCCATTCCATGTTCATTTCCGTTCTGTTCCGTGTTCCATTCCATTGAATTCCATTCCATTCTATTCCATTCCATATATTCTGTTCTGTTCTGTTCTGTTCTGTTCTGTTCTGTTCTGTTCTGTTCTGTTCTGTTCTGTTCTACTCTACTCTACTCTACTCTACTCTACTCTACTCTACTCTACTCTACTCTACTCTATTCTATATTCCACTATTCTATTCTTCATTCCAATATTCCTATTCTATTCTATTCCATTCCATTCTTCATTCCAATATTCTATTCTGTTCCATTCCATTCCATTCCATTCTTCATTCCAATATTCCTATTCTATTCTATTCTATTCTATTCTATTCTATTCTATTCTATTCTATTCTATTCTATTCTATTCTATTCTATTCTATTCCATTCCATTCCACTCCACTCCACTCCACTCCACTCCACTCCACTCCACTCCACTCCACTCCACTTCTTCTGTTCTGTTCTGCCCTGCTCTATTCAACATCATTATTTAACGTTCTCCTTTGTTGTGACCTAGGGTTAAAAAGAACAGGAACTATAACTGCAGAAGAACACTTTCCTCCAAGGACATCCATGGGGTTGGTAGCCAAAAAAGTCAAGATCGTGGTCCTCATCCAGACCACATGATCAAAGCCCTGCCCCCTTTTTTTACATTTGTGTGATTGGCATTACTGGCTATTTTGATACTTCCGCCACAGATTCATCCTGTTTTCCTACGGGCAGCAGGAGTTTTCCCGCTGAGGACCTCTTTGGGAAGAAGGTTTGAAAACAACTTCTCTTTCATCCACCTATACAAGAATGCAAGAGACACAGAGGTATTTGTTGCAACAATTTGCAAATGGGACTTTCACTAATATGCTACAGTGGGGCAGGCCTACATCTCAGTGGTGGGATTCAAAATTTTTTACTACTGGTTCTGTGGGCGTGGCTTGGTGGGCGTGGCAGGTGAAGGATACTGTAAAATCTTCATTCCCTTCCCACTCCAGGGAAAGGTTACTTCAAAATTCCCATTTCCGACTGATCAGCTGGGACTCGGGAGGCAGAGAATAGATGGCGTGGGGCCAGTCAGAGGTGGTATTTACCAGTTCTCCAAACTACTCAAAATGTCTGCTACCAGTTCTCCAGAACTGGTCAGAACCTGCTGAAACCCACCTCTGCTATATCTGCTTCTTGACTGGGTAACCCATTCTATTTCCTACACTTCACATTGTAAGGCAGGCCAACATCTCAAAAGATGCCTAGTTTCATTTGGAGATGTTTTTATCTTTCTGATGGCGATGGACACAGGTGTGCACTTAAGAAATACATTTTTTTGACCTTATAGGTTCAAATGTCAGTTAGTCCATTCTACTGTGTTCCCTGTAGCTATCTGTGGTTTTGGAAGTTGGACCTTTAAAAAAAGTAAGACAGGAAGAAAATTGACTTTGGAAAAGGCTCCTGTGTATTTCTTGGACTGCAAAGGTGATTAACAAGGAAGTACTGGGGTGCATAACACCAGGCATATCACTGGAAGGAAAATTACAAAACTGTATCTCATTTACTTTGGCCATGTCATTCTGGGGACTTCACTGAGAAAGAGCCTGGTGGCGCAGCAGTTTAAGTGGTGTTAAAGTGACACCAGCTGCCTGCAATTATTGCAAGTTTGAATCTCACCAGGCTCAAGGTTGACTCAGCCTTCCATCCTTTCAAGGTAAGTAAAATGCCCCCAGATTGTGGGGGCAATAAGCTGACTTTGTATATAAAAAAACACTGCTTGGGGGGGCCAAAAGCCCTACTAAGCAGGTATATACAAAAGTATGAAGGCTATTGCTTAACGCATTGTAAGCCACCCTGAGTCTCTGGAGAAGGGCGGCATATAAATTAATTTTTTTTTTTAAAAAAGAAGAAATTACCTGTATTTTTCAGAGTATATGATGCACCTTAGATTTGGGGGAGGAAAATAAGAGGAAAAAAATCTATCTCTGCCTACCTGCATCCATCAGTATTCATCTGGTTAACATCCTGTCAGTGTGTGAGAGAGTTGAGGGCTGTTTAGAAACTGAAACAGTATTTTCTGTGTGAGCAACAAGGAAGGAGACAGCAAGGAGACTGGACGTAGCTTAGCTCTGCAGCTTTGAGTCAATGCTAAAGCTGCAAACTAGTCTGCTGCTCAAAACTAAAACTGAAACTCCTCTCCTCTGCTTGTGTTTTGCTTGGAAAACCTGCTTTTGGTATTGTATATTTTACTTCATGTGTTATATTATAGATAAAGAGAAGTTATTGAATTCTCCTGAATCAGTTACTTGTGTGTGCTTTCTGGATGTGATTTCTGCTGCAAACTCTGAGTTCTTGAAGCAAATAGCAAACAGCCAGATCAGCTTCAGCACATTATTAGCAGCCTGATTCAACACGAGCATCTGATTGGCAGGTGGATCGGCCTCCCAGAATACCCCCACTCAGCTGTTCCAGGCTGCAGGGATAACCACAGACCATCGCCACCTCTGTGCCTTGCGTTTTTGGATACATTCGGTGTATAAGATGCAGCTAAATTTTCACCCTCTTTTAGGGGAGAAAGATGTGCATTTTATACTCTGAGAAATATGGTATGTTGGGAAAAGTTAGAGGTAAAAAGAAACTAGGACATCAAAGAACATGCTGGTTCTACACCATCAAAGCTGACACCAATCAGAGCATAGAAAAATTCAAAGAAGTAGTGCAAGATTGGGAGACGTGAAGAGACCTGGACCATAGAATTGCCAAGAGTCAAACATGACTGAATGGATAACATTAGCATCATAGGTTCGAGTTAGTTTCAGTTCTCCTGGCGTTTCATTTCTGATTTTTTGGAAAGCCCAGGTTTCGTTCATCTCCCAGGAGTTTTAGAATAGCTGATAGCCAACCTTCTGCTTATCTCATTTGCACAACAGCAAGGCTGTGAAGTTAATTATGCTAACTCAGTGCATGAATAGCCTCATGAGTTTTCAGGGCTGAAGGAGGACTAAAAACTCACCACTTTTAATCCAGACCCTCCACCATTACACTTCGGTGGCTCTTAAGCTAAGAAAAAAAGATTGAAAAGTCATCAATGAGTTTCCATAGCTACAGTAAGGATAGTCTAAAATACGAGTCTTCCCAATCTTAGGCCAGGACCTTTACTGCTACATAGAATGGGGCAACTCACCATGGCCAACACGCTGCAGGCCAACTCACTATGGGACAATTCAACGATTCAATTTAATTATTTAAAATAATTTTAAAAATAATTTTAATTTTTGTTATTCACATTTCATTTGGTCCCTCCTTTTGCACCCTTTCTTTAATGATTCTATTCTACCATTTCTTCGACATTAGAATTGGCCCCAGCAAATTGTCCTAGACCCACTGCAAATTAGTTTGCTAATTTACAATGCATAATGATCAGTGGTGAAATGTAAAATTTGTTACTACTGGTTCTGTGGGTGTGACTTGGTGGGGGGGTCTAATGTGACTGGGTGGGCATGGCAAGCTCTTCGGCCGAAAAGATTGAAGAAAAAATGCTTTTAAAAGCCTCTGCTGATCAGGCAACTCAGTTAGGGTCGTCAGAGGCTTTTAAAAGAAAAAAAAGCCTCTGCTGATCAGGCAACTCAGCTACGATCGTCAGAGCTTTTTAAAAGGATTTTTTTACAACCTCTTCCGCCGAAGAGCTTGTAGAAAAAATGCTTTTAAAAGGCTCTGATGATCCCAGCTGAGCCACACAATCATCAGAGGCTTTTTTTTCCTTTTAAAAGCTTTTTTTGGGCCGAAGAAAAAATGCTTTTAAAAGTAAAAAAAAATGCCCCTGATGATTGCGCAGCTCAGCTGGGCATGGGAGTGGGGGGGTGGGGGGCAGAGATTTTTGCTACTGGTTCTCTGAACCACTCATTGCCATCGCTACCGGATCGGGTGATCCAGTCTGAACCAGGAGCATTTCACCTCTGATAATGATTTTAAAAAATGCATCCACTGTAAATTGACAATGAACATTCCAGATTTGGTACAATCTTAATTGGTCGTGGTTCAAGAAATTGTAGCCCTTGTTTAGCCACCACAGTAGAACCCAGTAACTATAGTGAAGGGTCACTAGGAGTGGTGCGGTGGCCTAGAAATGGAGCTCTCACCTCACAATCAGGAGGCTGTGAGTTCGATCCTAGGTAGAGGCACATATTTCTCTCTCTAGGCACAATGAGAATATATCGGCTGAACAAAACTCCGCATTGGCGACAAGAAGGGCATCTGGCCAGTAAATACTCTGCTCCATTCAGTTGCTCCAACTCCACCCGGCAAGGGATTATGGAGTTGTTAATTGAGGATGTATAGTGAAAAGTCACTAAGTGAAATCATGAGTGTGTCTATGATCTTACTTCAGCTTTACAGGCCTGGAAAGGTCGTAAATATAAGGACTGATCACAATGTTACTTTTTCCTCACTGTCATAATTACGAAAGGTTCCTAATTAACTCAGTCACTAAATGATTTCCTGTATAGGTACATGTTCAAGAGCAGAAGACTGTCTTGGGTTCTGGAATGGCCAACTGAAATTCTTCAGATGACAGACAAAAGAAGATTTTTTTTAAAAAAGTCTGAAAGAACAGTTTGCTTTTTCATTTATTTGGCACACATAAAGAAGACAGAGGCTTCAAAAATACGCTCCCAGGGTCTTGACAGACCAATGAATGAATAATTCAACCTTCTCATATTCAGTCAGAACCCTCCTCTCAAATTATTTCCTTTATTTCACTTTATTTCCTTTCCTTTCCTTTCTCTTTTGTGATGGACACAATAACCTAGATCAAAAGAAATAAAAGTAACATTAAAAGGGGGTTTGATAAACCAGGACTTAGCTTTGATTTAAGAGGGAGGTTTCTTCCAGTCGGTTTTATTTCTTTTCCTCTCTCTCTGTCTCTGTCTCTCCCTCTCCCTCTCTCCCTCTTCCTCTCCCTCTTCCTCCCTCTCTACTCCTCCCTCTCTCCCCTCTCTCTCTCCTTCTCTCTCTTCCTCCTTCTCTCTCTCTCTTCTTCCCTCTCCCCTTTTTACCCCTCCCTCTCTCTCCCCTCTCTCTCCTTCTCCCTCTTCCTCCTCCTCTCCCTCTCTTCCTCCCTCCCTCCCTCTCCCTCCCTCCCCCTTCTCTCTCTACCTACCTATCTATCATCTATCGCTCTTATCTCTCTTTGTCTGTCTGTCTATCTAACATATATATATATATATATATATATATATATATATATATATATATATATATATATCCCTCCCTCCCTCTCTCTCCCTCTCCTCCCTTCCCCTCTTCCTCCCTCCCTCCTCCTAAGTTAAGTGTCACTTTGATATCTGGGAGACTCAGTGAGTAAACAAATAAAAAATTCATTAGCAATAGGCAGCTTGAGGAAGATCAAAGGTTTTCCAATGTGAAAAATCACATTTCCAAGACTGAGATGGAAACCAGGGGGTTATTAGTGCAGTGTGAAACTGAGTAGATACAGAAAGCATTGCCCCCTGCAATTTTGCTGGAATTTAGTAATATTTCAGTCGCCATTGCCTTGGTATCACTTTCAAAGTGTCCAGCTGCCCCAGAGGCTATTAAGGACTCCAAAATGGGAAAATCTGAACTTTCTGGGTTTAGTTCAGCTGGGGAGCATACTCCGATGACAGCTGTCTGCCAGGTTCCAAAGAGCAGCTTCTGTTCATCATCACCTTATTCTCAGGGGTCTTTTAAGTTTTTTGGAACTGCTTTTGAGCTAACTTAGTTGTGGTGAGTTGCAGTTGGGTATTGTTGTCAGTTATGGGTGTCTACACATCACTTTGTAGTCTCTCTCTGAATGGGAAACAAATGAACTCCATAGAATTCTTTCCTGATGTCTTCTTTTTATATAGTATCGACCATACTATATAGTATTGTAATATATAGGATAATATCAATCTTGTTAACCCTCAAGACTTCCCCCCACCCACACTATGTATTCTGAATAGTCTGTAATATCTTTACCTATATCATCTATATCTGTCTGTCTGTCTGTCTGTCTGTCTGCCTGCCTGCCTATCTATCTATCTATCTATCTATCTATCTATCTATCTATCTATCTATCTATCTATCTATCTATCTATCTATCTATCATCTATCATCTATCTATCTATCTATCTATCTATCTATCTATCTATCTATCTATCTATCTATCTATATCTTACCTCTCTCTATCTCTTATCTCTGTTATCTGTCTGTCTGTCTATATCTATCTATCCATCCATCCATCAATATCGATATCTCTCTCTCGCTCTTATCTCTCTTATCTGTCTGTTTGTCTGTCTGTCTGTCTGTCTGTCTATCTATCTATCTATCTATCTATCTATCTATCTATCAATCATCTATCTATCTATCTATCTATCTATCTATCTATCTATCTATCTCTCTTATCTGTCTGTCTGTCTATATCTATCTATCCATCCATCCATCATCCATCCATCCATCCATTCATCATCGATCTATCAATCTCTCTCTCTTATTTCTCTTAACTTTATCTGTCTGTCTCTCTGTATATCTTTCTATCCATCTATCTCTCTTATCTCTCATCTGTCTATCTGTCTATCGATCAATCGATCTCTCTCTCTCTCTCTCTCTCTCATCTCTTATTTCTCTTAGCTGTCTGTCTGTATATCTGTCTATCCATCTATCTCTCTTATCTCTTGTCTGTCTATCTATCTATCATCTATCTGTGTCTGTCTGTCTGTCTGTCTGTCTGTCTGTCTGTCTGTCTGTCTGTCTATCTATCTATCTATCTATCTATCTATCTATCTATCTATCTATCTATCTATCTATCTATCTATCATTGCTCCTAGAAGCACGAAGCTGAAAACACCAGCCTGAAGATGATGAATGAGACTTTCTCAAAACGTCGCCAAGACACTTCCAATTTTATGCGGGAGAAAACCCGAATAATCAAAATAATAAAGGTTCTTTTATCTATCTTTTCTCTTTTTGAATTTAAGGGAAGCTGCCCATTGATGGAGAAATGACAATTGCATACTCATCTCTTGAACTTCTGGACAGGGACCTTGCCTGAAGACGTAGGGGTGACAGCCAAGCTGAGATCTCAGGACAGCAATGTCAGGTCTGTCAACAACCAAACATTCTCCCTTCAAGGTCACGGAATGTGGGGCAGACCATCCACTCAAACAAGGGAAGGGCGAGAAGTGGCAGCAATGGCTTTAAACCACAGTTAGTTACAGGAAGGAAACTTCCTGGATGCTGACAGAAAGCAATCCACTTTTCTTTCTCATTTGCAATAAAGAACCTTCTCTAACTCTGCTGTGTTTGTGTCGGAGACACTTCTGCCAAGGCTTGAATCTAGCAGCCAAGATGAGCTGTGTGCGAAGTTGGAGGGAAATGGAGATTTACCGCTGAGTCCTGGGCTGGCAACCCTAACAGCGGAAAAATGTTCTCGCTCGTGAACCATTTTGAATCGGTGGTAATGAAGCACAAGATAATAATGCGAGGACCGTCCAAATTGAAAAGGTGCAATGCAGGATAAAATGGAGCCTCCCCAGCTGTGCGGGGCCTAATGAATATTTTAAGGAAATTAATCAATAGAAGTTCTATATTAAAAATAACCTATTAGCAGGCACCTGCTGAAGACTTCCCCCCCCCCGAGACTTCTCTGCATGACGATTTCTAAAATCCCATTCTTTCCCATTCATTTTTAATAAATACATTTACACGTTAGTTCCTTTAGCATGTCCGTTTATTACTGTTTTGTTTTGTTTTTTAATTTGATTGTAAATCGTGTTGGGATATTTTATGGGAGAGGATACATAAAAATTTTAAATAACTAAATAAACAATGAACGATAAGGCTGTGTTTCTGACAAACCCCCCCCCCTCCCCTTTGGATTAGGAACGGGAAAGAAATCTATGTAATTCTCGGCGTAATAGAAATGGATGCAATTTTGTTCTTTTCTCCCAAGCTTTACCCTACACGACGTGCCCCTTGTCTCCTCGATGTCAATACAGGTTGATCCTCGAGTTATGACTACGATGGAGCCCAATGTTTTTGTTGCTAAGTGAGACCCTTGTTCAGTGAGTTTGGCCCTGTTGTACGAGCTGTCTTGCCAAGGGTTGTTAAGCGAGTCACTGCAATTGTTAAATGAGTAACCCGGTTGTTAAGTGAATCGGGCTTCCCCATTGACTGTGCTTGTCAGAAGGTTGCAAAAGAGGATCATGTGACACCCCCCCCCCCAGGATACTGTGACCGTCATAAATCTGTGTCAGTTAACAAGTGTCCAAATTTGGATCACGTGACTGTGATCAACGGTCGTAAGTGTGAAAAATGGTCTTAAGCGCTTTTTTCAGTGCTGTTATAGCTTCGAATGTAGCTAGTCTAGTGAAGAGAAGGATCAGGGGAGACACAATAGCCGTTTTCCAATATTCGAGGGGCTGCCACAGAGAAGAGGAAGGGGTCAAGCTATTTTCCAAAGCACCCGAAGGCCAGACAAGGAATAATGGATGGAAACTGAACAAGGAGAGATTCAACCTAGAAATGAGGAGGAACTTTCTGACAGTGAGAACAATCAACCCATGGAACAGAAGTTGCCTTCAGAAGTTGTAGGAGCTTCATCACTGGAGGCTTTCAAGAAGAGACCGGACAGCCATTTGTCAGAAATAGTATCGGGTCTCCTGTTTGGGAGGGGGGTTGGAATAGATGACCTTCAGGGTTCGTTCCAACTGTGTTAATCTGCATCTGTATCTGTATCTAATCTGTACCGAATGGTCATTAAATGAGCTGTTATAAATTGAGGACTACCTGTATTAAGACTCTAAGTATAACTTGGGATAACTCACTGCTTGCTCTCCTTGGGGTTAATGGCGACAGGCCCTTTGAGTTCCAGCTATTTGTGATATTCTTTCCATTCTTTGTGAAAATGTGAATATAAGCGTAATATAAATCTGTAGCCCGCAAAGTAAATATTTTTTAAAAAAAAAAAGATTAGAAAGAACACAACTCCGGACACACATTTTATTTACACCATTTCAGACTAAGCTTTTATTTTTAATATTACAAACCATTTGTTTTTCCTTTATTCACAAATCACTGTAGTGATATAAACACTAATTTCTAAAGACAGATATACACACTTGTCGGGTTTAAAGATCTGTAGTTGTTTTGAAGTCACAATATTCTACATATGGTATTAATCAGTTATTTTTAAAATCAGTATTCATATAATCAGTAATAATTTATATAACCAGAAAAAAAATTAACATTCCCTATATCAGACATACATTTGAATAAAATGAATGATTGGAGTGTTCTAAGTTTTTTTTTTTAATTATTATTATTTATTTCCACAAAAATATTTTCCAACAGTGTGTGGCGACCTCATTTGTGTGCAAGAATAAACATCAGATTTACTTTATTTTTATTTTATTTTTTAAACGAAGGGTTGCACCAAATGAAACAGCCACTGTATTCAAACCAAAATGACACATTGACTTATCACTTAAACATCAGGAGGATTTTATGTGTTGAAAACTGAATTTCTGTAAGAAAATAAATATTTATTTCACAGTCATTTTTTGTTTTTTGTTTTCTTTTTTTAAAAAAAAGGTGTTTTCGAGTGCATACAGACGTGCATGTTTTTTTATTTTATTTTTATTTTCAAGCAATTGAATCACAATGGAATTATCCCCACTGCATTGTCCAGGATTGGAATAACAAATCCCCAACATCTGGGAATCTGAGAATCTCTCTCTCTCTCTTTCTCTCTCTTTCTCTCTCTCTCTCTTTAAAATTAAAGAAAGCAGCTCTACAGGTTTGTAGCAGAAGCAGTGTGCGCAGCACTATTGGCTGGGAGATGTGAAATCACAAATTCTCCTACCCTGTATTATTATAGAGATTTCTAAGAAAAAGAAGAAAAGAAAAGAACAAATGGACAAACTTTTGCTGCATCGAAAAGGAGGAGGGTGGAGAGAGGATCGTTCGGTATTCAAAGAGTTAGCTAAATAAATCTGGCTAAAGGCATTGTTGCAAAATTGGAAGAAAGCTGTCTCGCGTCAGTGGAGACGAGGAAGCAAGAGTCCAGTTGAAAGGTACGTCTGTATGCACCCTCGGTTTCTGAACTCAGAAACTTTAATATCCTGTGCTAGATTTTCCCACGGTGTTTAAAAGTTCACGTGACAAAATTGCCCCTTCGATCCTAAACATTCATATTTCCTTTACTAATGCCATGAAGGTGAAAGGAGAGCGTAGGGGGAAAAAAAATACACCAATAACCTATATTTCTCTCTAAGAACTCAAGAGAACCTGAGGAATAACATGGCGGTTCTCCATGATGTGCCCTAAAATTTTGCCCTTGTGGTTGGAGAAATTACATCAGAAGGAATAACTGAGGGAAATTTCCCCCAACGCAACCCTCCAATAATTCCTAATTTGCTGTCTCACAGCAAGGTTAGGATCAGTTCACAGAAGCCTCTCACAAACAGTATAGAAAGCGGTCTCTAGAAATCAACAAAGCTATGTCTGAAGGGACGTCAACGATGCGTGTGAATTTGGATAGTTGGATCATTCTCCACCTGTAACTGAATACCGTGTTTCCCCAAAAATAAGACCTGGTCTTATATTAACTTTTGCTCCAAAAGAAGCATTAGGGCTTATTTTCTTTTTCTTTCTTTCTTTCTTTTTTTAAATTTTCTGGTTAGATCTTATTTTGGGGGGAAATACGGTACCTAAATGTACACATCTGGCTGACAATCTTAATTGGGGCTTATTTTTTGGGGGGGAGGTAGGGTTTATATTACGAGCATCCTGAAAAATCATGCTAGGACTTATTTTTCAGTTGGGTCTTATTTTCAGGGAAATAGGGTATTTGATTTGAATGGATTTTGATTTACTGGGGCAGGGGAAGAGTCTGAGATCATAGCTGTGGAGAAGAGGAATGTGGATTTCTGATTGATGCCTGAATTTCCAAAATCTATCATCTCAGGAATAAAACACGGCCAGTTAAAAGTCCTCATCCTACCTTTGCTGAAGATAATAGATAACTATCTTCAACAAAACTGGAGCAGTACAGTTGTTCTGCTTTTAATGTCTTGAAAAGAAAAGAAAACAAACAATGATTCTTTAGTAGCCAATGTTTTTCATCATTCAATGGGGGCTCTGTGTGGTCCCTCTCTTTCTCTCGCCCTCTCTCTCTCTCTTTTTTTCCCCACTGGCTCTCCTTTGCTGCACTCAATCCCGAACTGAGTCAAAACTTGATACAAATGTTCCAGAAACCTGGTTTTCAAATCTGGTGACATTTTATTGATGGTTATCGTTCAACCGATCGTAATTTCATGCACGTTTTAATGAAAAAAGCCTGATCACAATCACTTCTTAAAACAGCAGAATTGCTTATAGCAAGTTGGCAAGTTCACAGCAGTGAATTAATCATTGTTAACTGAAGCCCCCCCCCCTTTTTTTTTGATTCTGCATGGCACACATGAGTATATAACTATCTTCAACAAAACTGTAGTGGTACAGTTGTTCTGCTTTTAATGTCTTTAAAATACAAGCAAAAAACAGAAACAAACACTCCAACTAAGGATAATAGGTAATAACATATGCACGGACAAACTGCAATTTCTTTTTTTCCACCCAGCGGTATCCGAGTCTGCATTTTTGGGCATTGTGTCTTGCAAAAAATTGGAGAAACAAGTTGGAAAAACGCATTAGGATGGGCATCAGTGATGAGGACATAATACAGGGGTGTCAAACTCTATTTCATTGAGGGCCGCAATAGGGTTGTGTTTGATCTTGGGGGGGGGGGCAGAGAGGGGCATGGCCAGCTCCATGTCACCCTTTGGTGTCCCGAGTGCTCTGCCAGAGAAAATGGGCTCCCGAGCTCTGTTTTTTGGCTGCGACAGCCTCCTACAACTCACTGCCAGTGAAAACGCCGCTTGGGAAGGCCGCAGGCAGCCCTCGCGAGCTCCGCTTTCGCTGGCAGTGACACCGGGTGGGGGTGGGAGTGGTCCTTTGCTGTTTTCAGGGCAGCCCCGCGGGTCAGATCTAAACACCCTGTGGGCCGAATTCAGCTCCTGGGCCTTGAGTTTGACATCCCTGACCTAATACATTCTACATGGACTTAATAATCATTGACTTTGAAATCAGGAGCAGAATTGGATCCTTTGAAGAATTGCAGTTTGTTTACAATGATGCAACGTTTGTTCAAAAAACAAACAAACAAAAAAAAAACGGATGAGAAGGGCATGATTATCAATACTCATTGACTGCAGAATTTGTAAATGCGTCTATAAATCTGGACTAGAAGTAGGATGTAAAAATGGAGAATGGGTGAGTGTCTATGTATGAATGTATGTATGTGTATGTGTGTGTGTGTTTTTCTCTCTCTAACTAAGAATAATCTACTGGGTTTAAAATCTAAAACATCATCAATGTGTAAATTTCTCGAACTGAATAATTCTACTTCACAGATGTAAATTTTATACACTTCTTTTTTTTTTTTGTATTTTTTAAAACCGGTACAAAGAATTTAACTTTTTTATTACTTTCTTTTTTGTTTTTGTTTTGTTTTTGTTTTTTTGGAAAAAACGAAAAAAAAAAAAAATAGAAACAGTGCTTTATCACCTCTTTTTTTTATTATTATTATTTTTATTTTTAATTCTCCCGTAATATAAAAGTTCTGCAATGATATCAATAATTTATTATACTGGAAGAAATATAAAAAAGAATGCTTGTTTATGGTTTAACGAGCAGGTAACTCACCTTATTTACTTAATTTTATGTTTTAATTTTTTTTATATATTTATATATATATATATATATTAGGTTTTTTATTTATTTATTTTTTTCTGTGTGTTTTTTTTTTTGTTTTTGTTCTTTTTGCCTAAACAGCTAGTTACGATTGGAGCTAAATGCTGCCTGATGGAATGCATTAAAAGCTTGCCCTTCCATAGCTTTTAATAAGACATTATGTACAGATGTCAGTTCAAGCACCCTTCTTATAACTTTTCCCCCCTCCCTCCCCCGCCCCAACTCAGAATTAACAACATAACCTTTGGCTTTGAAGAAATAGTGAATAATTTAAGACAGCTGATATAGAATTATAAGGTGCCTTTGGGGGGGTCCCCTTTTTTATAGTCAATTAGGTGAAGCCCCATTTCCACCTTCTTGGTGTTCCTCTTTCTTTCTTTCTTTCTTTCTTTCTTTCTTTCTTTCTTTCTTTCTTTCTTTCTTTCTTTCTTTCTCTCTCTCTCTCTCTCTCTCTCTCTCTCTCTGTCTCTCTCTCTCTCTCTTTCTCTCTCTCTCTCCCCCCACACACCCCTTTTGAAAATAAAAATAAATGTCTTATGCAGGAAAAAAAATAAATAAATCATGATATCACATACACTCTTACAAAACAAGTGAGGAATCCCAACAGCGTAATATTCAGCATATATAATTCATTTACATGATATAGAACTTTTGATGGTGCCCCGCCCCTCCCCGGACAAATTCATTTCTAGCAGCTTTCTAGTTCAACCACAATGAAAATCATAATAGTAATAATATTAATTAATAATTAATTAATCAATCAATCAATAATAATAATAATAAATACCTTCTACAGCCAGCAAACTATGTAACTTCCGGAAATTAAAAGACCCACAATATTAAAATACACAGAACAAAATATCTGAGGTATAAGATAAAAAATGTAAATATTTTTTTTTCTCCTCCTTTTTTTTTTTTTGAATGTACTTGTTTTATTTTGCTTTACTTATTTATTTGTTTGTAATTTTTTTTTCTTTTTTAGAGTTGCTAAAATGATGCATTACTGCATGTATTGCCATCCCCAGGCCTCGGAAAGCTTCCATTTGGGTCCCCCAATTGGGGAGGAATTATGGGGTGTGTTTTTTGTTTGTTTTTTGTTTTTTGTCATTTAGTATGGAGCAAAACGGCTGTATCCCCCTCGGTATATACTAGCCTGCAATGAAGAAAGAACGAGACCGACATCGTCAGCATGGCTTCTGTTCTTGGCATCACTCAGGGGTGTAAAAGCATTCTGAAACAAAGCAATTTCAGGGGTGGGTGTTTTGACTTCCACTTTTTTTGCCATCACCAGATCTGCAATTTTTAAATTTTTATATATTTTTTTAATATATATATATATATATATATTGCTACCTTCTGGGGATTTGGCTCCAACTCTTGGCCACGCGCCATTTTCAAACCGCGTTATAGGTAGTCCTCAACTTACAACCGTTCGAAGTTATAACGGCACTGAAAAAGATGACATTTTTTTCACACTTACGGCCGTGATCAGCGTCTTCACGTGGTCGTGTGATCAAAATTCAAGATACTTGGTTCATGTTTAGGACGGACGCCGTGTCCCGGGGTTGTGGGATTCCCCTTTTATTGTGTGACCTTCTGACAAGCAAAATCAAGTGAGGAAGCCAGATTCCCTTAACAACCGTGTTACCAACCGAACAACTGCGGTGATTCACTTAGCAACGGTGGCTAAAGAAAGGTCATGAAATGGGGCGAAACTCACTGAACAATTGTTCCGCTTAGCAACAGAAATGTTCGTTCGGATGTAAATTGAGGACTACCTGTATTCAAACTGTGTCAGCGGTGGGTCTCCCGATGAATCATCATCAGCCCTAAGAAGGATTCATGTCCTGATTAACTAATGGACTGACGTTGATTCATCAAATGGATTCCGTTCATTTTGTGTCTCAGATGGTCCAAACTCCACCCTTGATGCTATTTTTTTTTTAATATAGAAATCTGCAGAGTTCATTCTTCGTTAACAAGCAAGGATACCAATAGCAACTACACAACGACAGTGGGACCATCTCTTGGTGACAGGAAGGTTTAGGACGGAGCAGGTGAGATCTCAGCAAAGGGGTAGCATTTAGGGTCATTGGCGAGTGTTTAATTCAACGTTTCTCAACCATGGCAACTTGAAGGCCCATAGACTTCAACTCCCAACTTGAAGGCCCATAGACTTCAACTTGAATTCCCCAGCCAGCTACGGAATTCTGGGAGTTAAATCCACACAGCTTAAAATCACCCAAGGTGATTTAGCTGGTGAACCTTTGTCCTCATTCATTAGAAAGTCAAAATCCCATCTCCTATTTTTTACAGGCATTTGTAAAACCCACAAAGGGAAAATGCATTCGTGTGTGTGTGTGTGTGTGTGTGTGTGTGTATGAGGGGTTTCCTCATGGACTGTTTTACTGGCAACTTTGTTTTGGGAATAGAGAAGTCAATCTCTTCATAAATCTGCTGATCAAGTTTTGTTTTAATAATCCAACACCGACGGCATTAACAAGAAAAATCAAATGGACCTATAAATAATATTCCTTTATTCTTATTTATGTAAACACCTGTATTTTGCCCTCCGAGTCTGTCCTACCATCTTTCACTTCTTGCACCCAACGCACGTTGATACATTCATTTTTCTTTCTCTGGTGGCACCGTTAAAATGCCCTTCATCCATATTAACATTTTACGGGTACTCTTGAGCCTTTATTTTATTTATTTATTTATTTTTTCGGCTGAAAAGTGCTGTGCAAAATTCAAATAAATGTCCCATTGGCCTGGCCATTGTTGTAATATTTCAGTTGGCGCAGATCAGCTCATTTCTCTTAGAAATGCAGACTGAACAAAATCTGTGAGGATCACTAAATGGGCTGCAGGAAAGAAAAGCATGAGATTACTTGAGCCGTTAACGCACCAAAAGCTGCTTTTCTGTACATGCGCTGCCCTCCATAACAATCAATCAATGACACAAAACAACAGTTTTCTGGGTATCACCATTAACTTTGGTCTCGTAGCCTCCCTGACTAAAATGGCTTCCGGCTGAGGGGGTTGAGACTAAAACCTACCACCTGGGTTTCCCTCATCTTCAGAAGTCTGATGGGGTGCATCTTGTCAATGTCTCTCTCTCACACACACACATTTATTTATTAAATTTATAGCTTGTGTCCCCTGAAGAAGCTCGTGATGGTTTACCTGGGATCATTTCCCATTATCCCAGCTATCTTGGTCTCAAGAGAAGTTCTACCTCACGAATGTTTCGCTTATAGGGTTGCTTGGGTCGCACTGAGTGAAGAGGAATTGTCTTGAGCCACATATAAATATATTATAGTTAATTACATAATAACATCAAAAGTTTATGATACGATGGGATCACATTATTAGCTGTTTAAGGCCACATTCGACCCACAGTTCATGAGCTGGACATACTTGGTCGAGGCCAAAGTTAGTCCCCAGATTCTACCTTTGGGGGACTATCAAACAGTGTTTGCACAACATTGCTTGGTGGTGGTTGTTTTTTAAAACCATGGTTAGGTCTCTCCTTTCTTTTAGGCTCAGCTGTCTTAACCACACAATGACAACTCAACATAGTTCATTAGTCATTCAATACATTCTGCAAACCTCGAAAAGGATAAATTCAATAACTTGAATAATTATGGAGTAGAAGCTCCATCTAAGCGTCTGATGTGTTTTATTTGTCTGTTTGCTTTATATCCTGCCTTTCTTCGAGAACTCAAGACAGTTAAGAGGGGATCACCCATCATTTTATCCCCTCAGGGACACCTTTCTGAAGTCAGATGGGCTGAGAGGGTGTGATTATCTAGGGCCGTGATGGCGAACCTATAGCACACATGCCAGAGGTGGCATGCAGAGCTCTCTCTGTGGGCATGCGTGCCATTGCCAGCTGCTCTTCTGGTTTCCTGGCATGCCAGGTGGTCTTCATTGGCTCTGGAGTGCCGGAAATGACCTGAAAAAAGGCCAAAACCCAGGTTGTTTTTCAGGCCGTTTTCTGGGCCGTTTCCAGACCATTTCCAGGTCATTTTTGGTAGCATTTTTGGGCTCAAAAAATGGCCTGAAAACAGCCCGAAAAATGGCAAAAACTAGCCAAAAACCAGGCATGTGCATGCTGCCCAGATGGTCTTTGGGTTTCCAGCACTCCAGGGCATGCACGTGCATGTGCATTCCAATTTGGGCAATTGGTGCTGAAAAGGTGCCATCATTTGTCTAGGGTCATTCCATGGTTGGGCTACCCTGGTTGAATGTGGCCTTGAACTAGAGTCCTAAACCAAACTTTGACCTAACTGTTCTGCCTCCATGAAACAGGGACACATTCATAAGGAGTCACTGCCACTCAAACACGTGGATGGGGCCCTCAAAGATTCCCCCAAAGTGATATCAAATTGCAATATCAAATGTGATTCAGATATTGTTATACATATATATATATATATACCGTATTTTCTGGCGTATAAGACGACTGGGCGTATAAGACGACCGTCCTCAGAGCCATTTAAGGCTCGTCAGAGCCTTATGGGCTGGTCTGCTTGATTACAGGAGAATGAGACCCGGCATATAAGACGACCCCCAACTTTTGAGAAGATTTTTGTGTGTTAGAAAATAGTCTTATACGCAGGAAAATACAGTATATATATATATGTAGGTCTTTGGTTATTCGGGTCTTCTCCCGCGTAAAATTGGAAGTATCTTGGCGACGTTTCGACGAAGTCTCATTCGTCATCTTCAGGCTGCTTTTCTTGGCTTTGTGCTTCCAGGAGCAAACTGTGTGATCTTAACTGACGTTTTTCTATGAAAAGAGGCAAAGGTGTATTCTGATTGGTTAACAGTGTTAGTTATATCTTGCTCCTGGAAGAACGAAGCCGAGAACACCAGCCTGAAGATGACGAATGAGACTTTGTCGAAACGTCACCAAGACACTTCCAATTTTACATGGGAGAAGACCCGAATAACCAAAGACCTACATACAAACACCGTGAAAACCTCAGAATATATATATATATATATATATATATATATACACACACACACACACATACATACACATACATACACATACATATACCGTGTTTCCCCAGAAATAAGACCCTGTCTTATGTTTTTTTTAACCCCGAAATAAGTGTGTGTTTATTTTTGGGGATGTCTTATTATTTTGGGGTGCGTGGAGCAAGATGGGGCTCCTCTTGCCGTCTTACCTGATTTCCATCTCTGTCTCCCTAACCGTAACCAGAGGAAATGGCGGGGACCTGCAGCACATGCATTTAAATATTTTTGGGGAGGGCTTATTTTTGGGGAGCGGCTTATTTTAGTGCATGTGCGAAAAAGCCCGATTGGGCTTATTATCAGGGAATGTCTTATTTTAGGGGAAACAGGGTATATTTTCACTCCCATCAAAAGCCAATCAAATGTAAATCATGTTTTATTTTTACCCTGGCCTGACTTCTATTTTGGTGACTGTGCCTCCCCCTTCCCCACCCCAGCAGCCAATTCAAAATGTTCAATTGGAGCATCCGGCCCAGAAAAAACATGTTGTGCTCCAGCCCTGCAGACCACTCAAATCTACAAATGAATCAATAAACAATTCATTTGTTTGTTTGTGATATTCCTATGCTGCTGACTTAGGACCATGGCAACGCCTGGGGAGAAATTCTTACAGGATCCAATCTGAGCTGGTCACCAGGGCTAGAGGTTTAGTCTTTCAAGCTTTCGGACTTGTGGCTTTTTAGATATTGATTTGGGTGTTGATGACTGGCTATTAACAACATTGGCTGTTGTTTCCTTGTACTGCCAAGCCCTCACCTCCTAAGTACTTGTTAAGCTGGTGGTAAATCAGCACTCTTGTTGACCGAATAGGGGCTCATTTCCCAGCCTTCTTCCCTGGCTGTTTTTATGCCTGCTCGTCCAACGATCTTAGTAGCAGTAGACTAAATTTCTAGTCTCAGTCGCCGACCCAGATTGGATCCTTCTATATTATCCTGGGACACGTATTTTTGCCTTCATTTGTGAGAAATTCTTACACTGTTTGTAGAGGTTGTAGTCGAGCTGAGCCATACTTGGACTCAGAAGTCAAACTGGACTTTGCTTCCTGGCACGAGTTGCTGACTTTCGACCTGCCCAACTTGGCTATAGTTTGTTGATCCACCAACTTCACCCTCTGTACATTAGTTAGATGATCTTGTACAGATTGCGTATGAATGCAACTGTAGATGCAAGAGCCAGCTTGCAGCATGGATCTAGGATTTACCTGAAGCCCTGCCAACAAGTAAGTCTTGGTTTGTGGCAAAATTACTACTGAAGTTTACTCGCAAGGCAGTTGGATGTTATACTGCAAGGCAGACTGTTTCAGTGTGTCCTGATTTTACATCCATGTATGTACTACATGTGCTTGTATATATGCAAGCGTATGCATGTTTATGTATGTATACTATGCTATATCTGTGTGTGTGTGTGCACATACTATATATATATACATACATATATACAGTGTAATTGGTGCAGAGAATGTACTGTTGCAGGATAGATGGCTAGATGAGTGGATGGATGGATGGATGGATGGATGGATGGATGGATGGAGTGACAGACAGATAGATTAATAGATATCTTATTCCTATGGGGCAGCTGCTCCCTCTTTAGACTCATATGAAAGGGGGTGGGGAGTTGATTTAATGAAGAGCAGTGAGACACAGTGCATGAGAGAGAGGTGTGAATTGCTTCAGAATAATTTGTGAACTGTGCATAGTCCTAGGCATAAATGCTTTTGGGTCTACAGTACGTATTGCCCAAGTCGCTTAGGGGCACCTGGGGGCTTAGATTTCTGCCATGGAGCTCCATCAGTAGCTTTAGAGGTATCCCTTTCTCCGTTGGCAAACGGGAAGCCACTTTGCGCACAGAGCTTTGGGTTCAAAAGCTTTCACTGTGAACCAAAGAGAGGCCTCCCCATCACTGGCATCTGCCAGTCAAAATGATGAAAGCAGTGTCCTGGCGCTGGCCACACAGCTGTGAACCTTGGGCCCGATGCTGCTTTGATCATTTGGATGAAAGCAGCTGGAGTTTGAAGGTGCTCATATTTCACATGGTATGTGGTGCTCCTTCTCCTGCATAGAGATGTTCCTTGAACAGAAAAAAAAAATGATAAAAAATGGTGGGATAGGTTAATTATGGAGCTCCGGATTATGTCTGCTTGTCCTCTGAATTTAGTGGTCTTTGGTTGCTTGCTGAACCTTAGGAGTACGGTCTTAATGCTGCAAACTTTTCTTGGAACGGGCAGCGCAGGAGGGGCATTTTTAGAAACTTCCTTTTTCCAATAATTTTATAAGACTTTCCTACTGACGCTACCTAAAGCTGTAGCAGAATTGGGATGCGTGAAGTCTAAGTGGGTGACAGCTCAGTAAATAGATGCAGAAATGTAAATTGTAAAGAATTAGTAGGTTTTTGAGAAGTGATTGAATAACCATTGAATAGAGTACCACTGAAATGGTACTCTATTTCCCCAAAATAAGTCATCCCCTGATAATAAGCCCAATTAGGCTTTTGAGCACATGGCAATAAGGCCAAGCATTTATTTCAGGCTTCAAAAAATATATATATAAGACAGGGTCTTATTTTCGGGGAAACACGGTATAGGGTTTCCTGCCTGAGCAGAAGGTTGGACTAGGAAACCAACAAGGTCCCTTCCAGCTGTTTTTCTGTTATACTGTGGTGGTGCAGTGGTTAGAATGCAGTACTGCAGGCTACTTCTGCTGACAGTCTGATCCTGACCAGCTCAAGGTTGATTCAGCTTTCCATCTTTTCAAGGTGGGTAAAATGAGGACCCAGACTGTTGGGGAGCAATATGCTGATTCTGCAGACTGCTTAGAAAGCATTGTTAAGTGGTATATAAGACTAAGGGCAATTGCTATTGCTATACCAGGCTAAGCTATTCACTATGTTTTATAAATGGATGAGATCTTTTCAAGAGTATTGTTCTCTTGAAAGCCAGTCTACAGAAATGCATTTATTAAGAATTTTTATTTTCTTCCAAAGAGAGAAAACCACAAATTGACTGATCAATGGGACCAAATAATTTACTCAAACTCAGTGGGTAAAATGAAAATCTGAGGAAAATATAAGCCAACAGTTATGAATACACACACACACATACACACACTCTGAAGTTAAAAAAAACATTTTGCAATTTTGTCCACTGAGTGCTAATTTTTTTTTAAATCTCAGTAAATTGAAAAAGAAAGAGGTCCTTATCTAATTCTTTTTTTTTTAGATTGCTTAACAACTACAACACTCGTTTTTCATCTCCTTGGCTTGCCTGCTCTCAATCGCAACTAATTTTGGGGATAGCAGTCAAAAGGTCTGTTTCTTAACAATTCAGAACATTTTAAACATGTTTCTTTTGCCAAAAAGTGGGCAGTTCCTGAGAAGAAAAGATACTGGAGATGTGGATCACTGGAAGTTTAATTTCTCACAAAAATGTCTATTTCCAAATTAAAGAAAAAGGGGCTTAATAAGAACTTTCCATCACTTTGTGATTCATTTTTTTTTTCATTTCAAGCCTGTTGGAAAAGATGCTTTCCCCATTTTTGTCCTTCCAAATCACTTAAAAGCCAGCCCTCGTTGTGTGACAGGTTTTTTCCTCACAAAACTAATTTAACTGACAAACTGCTTTTTGTCAGAAATGATAAAAGCGGGGTGGGGTTGGACTAGATGACCTACAAGGTCCCTTCCAACTAAACTAAAAGCCTGTTATTAACATTCAGCTGTCTGCAATTATTGCAAGTTCGAATCTCCCCAGGCTCAAGGTTGACTCAGCCTTCCATCCTTTCTAAGGTAGGTAAAATGAGGACCCAGTTTGTGGGGGCAATAAACTGACTTTGTATAAAATATACAAAAGTATGAAGGCTATTGCTTAACGCATTGTAAGCCGCCCTGAGTCTCCAGAGAAGGGCAGCATATAAATCTAATTAAAAAACAAAAATAAAAAACTCTGTTAATCTGTTAAAACTGCTTACATGGTATTTCAATAGACATGGAGAATAATGTGAAGGTTTCTCCTTAGATCTTCAAGTCCACCCATGAAGTTGTGTGGACAATTATATGGGATGAAGAAAGCCATAGCTCTACGGAACAGTTAAAATAATTTATTCTGGTTCTACCCTTAAAAGAGGAAATCCCGCAAGTATGATCATAGGGATATATCACTATTAAATTGCATTCATGTCAACCGAAAAGGACCTAGGTGCTTCTGGGTTGAAAGGATAAGTCAGTGACATCAACATTGCTTGGAGGATGCCCAGTTGGGGTCCCTTTCATGTCCCTGGCAGGAGCTGCAGCTAAGGACGGGAGCTCACCCCTGCCTCACAGAACAACATTTGTGGCTTGAATCTTCAACCCATCATCCTAATCACGTGAGCCACCATGCTCCTCTGTTAAATAATCATTAAATAACTAGGCCAGGGGTGTCAAACTCAAGGCCCACGGTCTGGATTTGGCCCATGGGGTGTTTAGATCTGGCACGCAGGACCGCCCTGGAAACAGCAAAGGACCGGCCCACCGTGCCTCCGCCAGCAAAAATGGAGCTCGAGAAGGCCATGCACAGCCCTCCCGGCTCCGTTTTCTCTGGCAGAAGGCTAGCAAAACAAACTAAAAAACAAAGCAAAAGGAGAAATGTTTCCCCTTTTGCATTTGAGCATCCAAGAAGGGGCAGGAAAAGAGAACGGGAAAGAGGAAAGGCAAAGAAAAAGAAGAGAAGATGGGAAGAGAGCAAGGAAGGAAAAAGAAGGAAAGAGGGGAAGGAAGAAGAAAGGAGAATGAAGAGGGAAGAGGAAAGGAAAAAGAAAAAAGGGAGGGAGGGAAGAAAGGAAGGAAGGAAGAAAGGAAGGAAGGAAGGAAGGAAGGAAGGAAGGAAGGAAGGAAGGAAAAAGAAGAAAAGGAAGGAAGGAAGGAGATTATAATGAGAGAGAGAGAGTGTCTGAGGGAAGTCCTGCCTTAGCACTTGGCCACCACAGGTGCCCCCCAACATGAGTGATATATCGAGCTGGCCACACCAACCCCGCCCCCCCACTCCGAGATCACATACAACCCTAATGCGGCCCTCAGTGAAATCAAGTTTGACACCCCTGAACTAGGCAGAACCCACCCCCCCTTTAACCAGGTGGTCCCAGAGGTCTCCTGACTGCGACCCAAACCCCAGGCCTCTATGCTCCTGCAAGATACCATCCATCAGATCAGGTCAATTATGCGTCAACTCCTTTCAGCCCTACTGTTGTGACCCATCAGCGGCCTGTGCAGCTAGTAGCTGATTCCGACAGTGAGGAGGCTGGAGAAGATGAGGTGCCAGAGGCGAGGATTCATCTCCCTTAAGTGAAGAGGATGAAGAGGAGGAGCCTCTTCTCAATGCACGGGCGTGCAGAGCTGCCAAAAAGCAGGAGTAAACTCAGGAGGAGGTCTCCTCAAAAGTAAGGCTTGGGGCTAATTGGCCACTCCCTTAGCCTATTTAAGGAGGAACACCGACTGAAGCAATATGCAGGGAACAACTTCGTTCACATGCCTTCGTGTCTTGTCTTGCTTATCTTATCAGCTTCCTGCAAATTGCTTCTGGGCATTCTGCCAAACACAGTAAGCTTTCGGTATTATTCTTTGAATTATTGGTGGCTGTTAATGCAGTTAATTAACAGCTGTTGTTGTAAAAAAATTGGTTTATTTAGTAAACTAAGGTTTAAACAGACTTTGTGTGTGCTGCGTTCTTTGGAGTCCGTAGCTGGGGCAGAACACCTATGTTGTTGCAGCTTGCTTACCAATATGGACTGTATTATTCCCATTCTCATTTGCCCAAACCTCTGGCTTTTAGAGAAGGCTGAAAACTCTGCAACCCCAAATCAACAGGATTATTAGGACACCCTGGGCTAAAATGCAGGAGGATTTCATCGTTCTAGGAAACCTACCACAGCTACTGTGTCACTTGCTGTAATGGCATCATAACCCATTGCAGTGTTTCTCAAAGTTGGCAACTTTAAGACATGTGGATTTCATCTCCAAGAATTCTGAGAGTTGAAGTCCAGATGTTTTAAAAGATTGACAGATTAACAGAGTTGGAAGGGACTTTATAGGTCATCTAGTCCAACCGCCTGCTCAAGCAGGAGACCCTAAACCATTTCTGACAAATGGCAGTCCAATCTTTTCTTGAAAGTCTCAAGGGATGAAGCTCCCACAACTTCCAAAGGCAACTTTTGTTCCATGGGTTGATTGTTCTCACTGTCAGAAAGTTCCTCCTCATTTCTAGGTTGAATCTCTCCTTGGTCAGTTTCCATCCATGATTCCTTGTCTGGTCTTCAGGTACTTTGGAAAATAGCTTGACCCCCTCCTCTCTGTGGCAGTCCTTCAAATATTGGAAAACTGCTATCCTGTCTCCCCTGGTCCTTCTCTTCTCTTCACTAGACTAGCCATGCCCAGTTCCTGCAACCGTTCTTCGTATGTTTTAGCCTCCAGTTCCCTCATCATCCTGGTTGCTCTTCTCTGCACTCTTTCTAGGGTTTCAACATCTTTTTTGTAGTGTGCTGACCAAAACTGGATGCGGTACTCTAGGTGTAGTCTTACTAAGGCTTTACAGAGTAGTATTAACTTACTCACTTTGATAAACACCAGCTATTTTATACTGCTGGTGCTTCTTTTACTTCTGGAGCTTTGCCCTTTTTTGTAGTGCTGTATTTTTTTTAAAAAAATAATAATAATCCATTTTAATAAGCCATACACTATCCAGAGAACTAGGTGTATTGGTCAGCCTAGAAATGGAATCAATAATATATAATATGCTCAATAACAAGGGAGGCACCAGACCATATTATGGGGAAGAGGCCTCAGACTAGGATAATTTCCTAGACTTTCACACTTTCAAGGAAGTGCTGTGTTTTCCAGCATAGTGGCCAATGTCACAGAGCATGCTTTCTGTATTTTTTAACTGCAAAGGTTATAACCCAGGGCAACGTAGCTTTTAATACATCAATATTTATGACATGTCTACTGGTACAGTAGGTTATAATGCACAGTTTCGCCCAAAGGTATATTCAGAATGAAAAGAGGAAAAAAGAAAAGAAAAGAAAAGAAAGATAATCCATTTTAAAGGAGTCCAGACTCAACTCAATTGCAATATGTGCTCTGTCTACTGAAACAAACCATTAAGAGCCCAAATCAGGGATAGTTAGATTTGGAGAGAAATAAAGTAATTTCTCAACTACTATGGAAAGATAACTTTACTCTACAGAGATATTATATCCAGTTTTGGTCATCATGATATTAAAAAAGATGTGGAGACTCTGGAAAGAGTGCAGAGAAGAACAACAAAGAAGATTAGGGGGTTGAAGAGTGAAACATATGAAGAACGGTTGTAGGAACTGGGTATGGCCTGGTGGTGGTTTGCTCCCCACTTTGGATGGGTTTGCAAGAACCGGTAATAAAACCGGAGGGAGGCCCCACCCACTGCCCCAGATGTCATCATCGGCGATCTGATCATGCACGATCCCGTTGCGAACCAGTAGTAAAGAAAAGTAGAACCCACCCCTGGTATGGCCTGTCTAGAGAGGACGAGGGGTAACCTGATAACAGCGTTCTAACATTTGAGGAGTTGCCACAAAGAAGAGGGGGTAAGCTTATTCTCCAAAGCCCCAGAAGGAAGGACAAGAAGCAATGGATGGAAACTAATCAAGGAAAGAACCAACCTAGAAATTTCCTGATGAAATTTCCTGACACTGAGAACAATTAATCAATTAATCAAGTTTTAACAATTAAACTTGTAGTTGCTCCATTATTGGAGATTTTAAAGAAGAGACTGGACTGCCATCTGTCAGAAATGGTGTAGGGCAGTGATGGCTAACCTTTTTGCCATCACGTGCCAAAAGTGGGGAGAGTGTAGGGAGGTCACCCACGTGTGTGCCCACACCCATAATTCAATGCGCCCTGCCCCTGCGCATGCATGCCCCCTGCTTTTAGCACATGATGGCCCAGTGGGCCCAGGGGGGCCATTTTTCACCCTCCCCTGATTTGTAAAAGTGGACCTGGCTAGTTGAACAAGCCAAGGTTTAAATGATCCATCTTTTAGAGAAATGCATCAGCACAGCGTTTGATTGACCGCAATTCTCCTTAGTTTTAAGGCTGTGGAGTTAATTCTTCAGTGTTGTTAATCCAACTAGAGGTGAGATCGCTGAGACTCAGATTTCAGATGTAGTGAATTTTCTTTTTTTAAAAAAAATCTGACATTTGCATGACAGCATTTTTTGACTGCTGAGAATGATTGAAAAGCCTGATTTGATTTTGCAGAATAAGTCAATGTACTTTTTAAACCATGCTAAATTGTCATTGCTATTGTTCTGGGGATGCACTGATTCAAACACTGATTAAATGAAGGCTTTCCCCCAACTTATGCTATTTATTTATAAGAAAGTATGGCTATACATATAAGAGTTATTATACCCAACTGGGATTTTTCTTTTCATCGAAAATCAATTGTAGAACAATTATAAATGGAATCTAGATGATTAATTAAAGGCACCATTTTAATTTAGACAGATCTCTATTGGATAGTAAACAAATCGATCCTGATCATATAAGTACATGTTAAAATGAAAATTTGTTTGAGGGCAGTATCCAAAAGTCATTTGGGAATACTTTGGGGGAAATTTGATGATAGTTTGAGAAGAAACTAGATGTCCTAGTGGACTATCCCTTGAGTATGAGCCAGCAGTGTGCTGCAGCTGTCAAAAAAACCCCAATACAGTCCCAGGGTTGCATCAACAGAGAAATGGCATCAAAATCTCATGAAGTGGTAGAACTGCTTTATAGAGCCCAGACACTTGGAATAGACTGTTTAATAGACTTGATAGAGTCTCAAAATTGTGCTTGATAGAACTAAGTTTAAGTTGTTAGACTCTCTCTGAATAGGGCAACTCATTTCCCAAAGCACCCGAAGGCCAGACAAGGAATGATGGATGGAAATTGATCAAGGAGAGATTCAACCTAGAAATAAGGAGACATTTTCTGACTGTGAGAACAATCAACCGATGGAACAGAAGTTGCCTTTGGAAGTTGTGGGAGCTTCATCCCTGGAGGCTTTCAAGAAGAGACTGGACTGCCATCTGTCAGAAATGGTGTAGGGTCTCCTGCTTGGGCGGGGTGTTGGACTAGATGACCTAAAAAGTCCATTCCAACTCTGCTGTTCTGTTCTGTTCTGTTCTGTTCTGTTCTGTTCTGTTCTGCTCTGCTCTGCTCTGCTCTACTCTACTCTACTGTATTGGCTTATTTAAGCAGCGATTGGACAAAAAGTTAAAAAAAAATTGTTGTACCAAGAATCCTTAGTTTAAAAACTCAAAAAGATAAAGCTGCTTTCCATAATGTTGGCATTCTGAATAGATGAGTAATTATAAATGTATTTTTCAGATTGAAAAAATATTTACTTATTAAAATGCCCAAGTACAGAATCTTAGGAGGGTATTTGCCCATATGAGATTTGAATAGTCAGGCACCATGATAAAAGAGGAAAGATTTAATAAAAATCCTTTTTTAAAAAACATATATGTGATGCAGCAGAGACCGAGGCATTAGCTCATGTATTGACTGCCCGCCTGGCACAGAATATTATCTTGAATCATGGCTATGACGAACAGTTCAGCAGCATATGCCTCTCAGAAGAACCTCAGAAAAACTTCATAAGAGTTCTTCTGTTTGACTCTTTCACTTAGTTGTGTCTTTGCTCTCAGCTTGACAACTGGGAGAGGGATGATTGGAATGTCGGGATGGGAATGGAATGCGAAGACTCCCTCTGCTGATCGTGAGGCCCCGCTACCACCTTCAAGGCAACATGCAGGTGTTTAAACGATCCGGACTGTTCCCATAACAAAAGAAGCAGGTGTAATTGAACAATGCAATGGACTGAGAGGGATGGTCAAAGGGAAAAAGCAAGTTGAAATATGTGAGCTTTTGCCCGCGAGAAAACCAGAGCTGGTTTCGCTTCTTCTGTGCCAATGTAGCATATTCAATAAAGTTATATTTTTGGGAAGCACAAAGTCCCAGGAGTTCCTTTTCTGGATTCTCTAGCTAGAGAGCTGACAATGACCAAATCTAAGCCCAAAATTTCTGTTGCTAAGCAAGGTAATTGTTAATAATGTTTTGCCTCCATTTTATGACCCTTCTTGCCTTAGTTAGTAACAAGAACAGAGTTGGAAAGGATCTTGGAGGTCATCTAGAGCCGAGGTGGCGCAGTGGTTAGGGTGCAGTACTGCAGCTACTTCAGCTGAGTGCTAGTTCAGCAGAACAGCAGATCAAATCTCACCGGCTCAAGGTTGACTCAGCCTTCCATCCTTCTGAGGTGGGTAAAATGAGGACCCAGATTGTTGGGGGCAATATGCTATTTAGTATACTGTCTTTTGTGTAAGCTGCCCAGAGTCCTCGGAGAGTGGGGGCATAGAAATATGAATAATAAAATAAAATAAATAAACTCCCCTGCTCACGCAGGAGACCTATACGAGGGATTCAAACTGCTGACTGGAGAGGAGACCTTTAGTATATTATATATTTCCCACATACTAGCGTTAAAGATACTTTACTGAAATCTGTGTAGTTCTCAAATCCTTGATTGCATCTAGTTTCATGGGGCTTGGCACCAGCCTCTTCAATTGTAAAATAAATTTCTCCTCTCATTTATATATATATATATATATATATATATATATATATATATATATATATATATATATATATAAAATTTTATTTTATTTTATTTTATTTTATTTTATTTTATTTTATTTTATTTTATTTTATTTTATTTTATTTTATTTTATTTTATTTTATTTTATTTTATTTTATTTTATTTTATTTATTGGTTCGATTTATATGCCGCCCTTCTCCAGGGCAATCGCCTTCATACTTTTGTATATACCTGCTCAGTAGGGCTTTTGGGGCCCCCCTAAGCACTTTTTATACAAAGTCAGTTTATTGCCCCCACAGTCCGGGTCCTCATTTTACCTACCTCGGAAGGATGGAAAGCTGAGTCAACCTTGAGCCTGGTGAGATTTGATCTTGCAGTAAATGCAGGCAGCTGGCAGCTAAGTGCTATTTAACTGCTCCACCAGGCTCCACCAGGCACCACTATAGCAAGTTAATTATGGCAAATCATTCAAAAAGATTTGCTACCTGGCTTGAGTCACCTTTTCTGAAACAAGCTGCCAATAATCCATCATCTATGTTTGGAGTTTTGTCTCTGTTTTGCCAATCCAGTCTTTTCCAAACTCACCCACAATCTCCCGTCACAACTCTGTATATGGAAAAAGCTCCTTTTATTTAAGAGTGAGTACTTTGCATCGATTGGTTAGCACAAGAAAGTTTAGTAAATGAACCAGTTGCTGAGCCTCCATAAAACCTATGTGATTTTGTGATGTGTGAGCGTGACTTCATGTCTGCCCAAGATGCAATAGTAAATTATATGTAAATTGTGCAAAGTTCATGTATTATGTGGATATATAGTGAGTGAATCACTGTTGTTGTTAAGTTAGCTACATGGTTGTTAAGTGAGTTACATGATTGTTAAAGTGATGTGGTTTCTATGTTGACTTTGGCTGCCAAAAGATCACAAAAGGATCATATGACCCTGAGATCAGGGGTGAAATGCTTCCGGTTAGGACCGGATTGCCTGATCTGGTAGCGATGGAGGTTGGTGGTTCGGAAAACTGATAGCAAAAATCCCTGCCCTCCCTCCCCCACATTGCCCAGCTGAGCCGTGCAATCATCAGAGGCTTTTTTTAAAAAAAGCATTTTTTCTGTAACCTCTTTGGCTGAAAAATTGCTTTTACAAGTTAGGGAAAAAAAGCCTTTAATGATCATGAGGCTCAGCTGGGATCATCAGAGGCTCTTAAAAGCATTTTTTCTACAAACCCTTCAGCCGAAGAGGTTATAGAAAAAATGTTTTTAAAAGGAAAAAAAGCCTCTGCCGATCAGGCAACTCAACTGGGATCATCAGAAGCTTTAAAAGCATTTTTTCTATAAACCCTTCAGCTGAAGAGGTTATAGAAAAA
Source organism: Masticophis lateralis (assembly GCA_030761175.1). NCBI lineage: Eukaryota > Metazoa > Chordata > Lepidosauria > Squamata > Colubridae > Masticophis > Masticophis lateralis. Next base: position 15,967,180 of record JAUDYJ010000013.1, on the reverse strand, counting down.
ATGTTTTTAAAAGGAAAAAAAGCTTCTGCCAATCAGGCAAGTCAGGCTGGGATCGTCAGAGGCTTTAAAAGCATTTTTTTACAACCTGTTCAACCGAAGAGGTTGTAGAAAAAATGGTTTTAAAAGTAAAAAAAAAAAAAAAAAAAAAAAAAGTTGGCCATGCCCACTAAGTCATATTAGCCTACCACCACCAAGCCACACCCACAGAACCGGTAGTAACAAATTTTACATTTCACCCCTGCCTGAGATACTGCAACTGTCATAAATATGAGTCAGTTGCCAAGCATCGAAATTTTGATCACGTGCTCATGGGGATGCTGCAATCTTTTTAAGTGTGAAAAATGGTCACAAGTCACTTTTTTTCAGGAATGTGGTAACATCCAGTGATGACTAAACAAACTGTTGTAAGTGTAGAATTACCGTATTTTTTAGAGTATAAGACGCACTGGACTATAAGATGCAACTACCTTTTTTGGAGAGGAAAACAAGAAAAAGAAATCTGCCTCCCAGCAATTGGGAAGCCGATCCAATCAACTTGTGCTAATTAGGCTGTGCTGGAGCTGAAAGGAGCTGTTTCTTCTTGCTGCTTGCTGCAAGGAGGTAAATTGCTAGGAGGCAGAGGTTAAAGGGTGAGGGCCAGGGACCACATTCGGTGTATAAGACGCACCTAAATTTTCACTCTCTTTTAGGGGGGGGGGGAAGGTGCATTTTATACTTTGAAAAATACGGTACCTGTATTTTATGTGTGGTTAGGACTTAAGGATATCACATATAAAATGGCCTTCTTTCTGAAGAACACAGTGCAAATTTGACTGGGGCAAATTGTAAGAATGATACCACTAGATGGGCTAAGATTTTGTTTTTATACTGGGTTATTTCCTTCACTCTTTTGTATTTTGATTTGGCCTTATAAATACAGGCCGGCTGCTGCAGCAATTATCACTACTACGGCTATTTAAATAGAAATAAATTTTAAGATAGGAATGCAGTGCTTCCGGTTCTAATACTTCTACATCAGGGCCCTAGAAAATTATATGATATATATTTTTGAGTTGAAATGCACACATACACACTCTCTCACCCACACTAGCACACACAATAAATGTGGGCTCCCGGTGAAGAAAAATGATTGTGGCTTGAGTCTTTTGGTTTTTTTGAGTCAGAGGGATTCAGTTAACGTCAAGCAAACTTGGTCTCCATTTCTATCCATTCCTGGTGCTAGTATTTGCTCCCTTTTACACGTTATTTTAACTTCATGGTAAAAATGTGGCTTTGCTTTTGACTCCAGGTGGTTTGCTCAGAATGCAAAAAAAACGATCAACAGTGTCCAATGCAATTTCCTTGTGTGGGTTTTTTTTTTTTTTTTTTGATGGGTACATGTTAGCTTTCTACAACTACTGGTTCTTCTGAACCAGGGTATTTCGTTTCCCTGAAAATCAAGAATGGGCTAAATATAGCCTTCCTCTCTTGCCAGGTGACTCATTTTGGATTTATGAACTCTAATCGAGAGGAAATAACCAGGAAGTGGGCTAACAGACAGCACCAGCTTGGAAATCTCGTTTTCTGCTTTTGGTAAGAAGCACCGGTGTGACTTGGACCTCAGGGTTGTATAAATTCAATTGGCGTGGGGGGGGGGGAGTGATGAGCATGGACATCTCCGCAAATGCCTTCTACTCGTGATGGATTTAATTATCAAAATGACTAATTATTCCATTAAGGTAAGTGCTCGGCAACGTATTTTATATATATATTTGTAGATTTTCACAGGTAGAGGTATGCAAGTTTTGGTGTATTTGGGTCTTTTCCTGTGTAAGATTGAGAGTATCTTGGTGACATTTTGACGAGGTCCCACTCGTCATCTTTAGGCTGGCGTCTTCGGCTTCGTGCTTTTTCCTTGCACAAGCACGAAGCTGAAGACACCAGCCTGAAGATGACAAGTGGGACCTCATCAAAACGTCGTCAAGATATTCTCAATCTTACACGGGAAAAGACCCAAATACACCAAAACTTTCTTTGGTTATTCGGGTTTTGTCCCACGTAAAATTGGAAGTACCTTGGCGACGTTTCGACGAAGTCTCATTTGTCATCTTCAGGCTGGTGTCTTCAGCCTTGTGCTTCTAGGAGCAATGTGTGATCGTGGTTGTTTCTTTTTTTGAACTGCCAGTGGGAGTATGAACTGATTGGGTGGGAGCATGGCTGTGTTCTGATTGGATGAAGGTGTATTCTGATTGGGAGGGGGCTTGATTGGCTTGAAATGTTGCCAAGGTACTTCCAGTTTTACGCAGGACAAAACCTGAATAACCAAAGACCTACATACAAATACCCGTGAAAACCTCAGAAAACAATCTTTAGCCAAGTTCTTCCTACCTAAACCAAGATTTTTATGCAGCCCTAGTTCAGTGAAATCACAATCCACTAGTTTCTAGGCTTTGTTTCTGGCAGCCAGCAACCCTCTGCTGCCCATTGGGAGACTAAGATAGATCTATTTCAGTCTTATAAACCCTCATCAGTTAGCCACACCCTCATCCCATGTATCCTCCCTGTAAAGATACAATATTTGTTTTCTTTCCGTTTCGTAGGCTTTATGTGTATTTCTCTTTAGCCAGGTTCTTCCTACCTAAACCAAGATTTTTATGCAGCCCTAGTTCAGTGAAATCACAATCCACTAGTTTCTAGGCTTTTTTTTTTCACTGATTTCACTGAACTAGGGCTACATAAAAATCTTGGTTTACGTAGGAAGAACCTGGCTAAAGAGAAATACACATAAAGCCTACGAAAAGGAAAGAAAACATATATATATGTTACTATATATATATATATATATATATATATATATATATATATATATATATATATATAGTAACTTACATTGCATTACGTTGCCAAGAAATTAAGACATTGATGAAGTTTACTGGGCAGGATTTAAGGTGGCATTTTAGCAGCCGTTAGCAGAAGAGACAAATTCAATTAAGGAGAAGTGAGGAGATGTCAACCATGTTAAGGGCGGAGGAGACGAAGGGAGGAAAAAGGAAGCTTAGAAGGCTTAAAAGGAGGGAGGGGGAGAAGGAGACAAACACTTACCATGGCACCAACGCCGTAGGTGGCTGCTGGAGCAAGTGTGTGGTGGTAGGGGTCTGCAGCATAAAGTCGTCCGTAACTACAAAGGAAGCAAAGCTCTGGATTAATGTAATATCTATATCTATATCTATATCTATATCTATATCTATATCTACATCTACATCTACATCTACATCTACATCTACATCTACATCTACATCTATATCATCTATCTATATCTATATCTATATTATAATTAGAACTGCAGAAAAAACAATGGCTACCGACCTTCCATTGAGGACCTGTATGCACGAGTCAAAACGAGGGCTGTGAAAATATTTACAGAACCCTCACATCCTGGACATAAACTGTTTCAATTCCTACCCTCAAAATGACGCTATAGAGCACTGCACACCAGAACAACTAGACACAAGGACAGTTTTTTCCCCCCGAGCGCCATCACTCTGCTAAACAATTAATTCCCTTAACACTGTCAAACTATTTACTAAGTCTGCACTACTATTAATCTTCTCATCATTCCTATCACCCATCTCCTCCCACTTATGACTGTATGACTGTAACCTTGTTGCTGGTATCCTTAAGATTTATATTGACTGTTTCCTAATATGATTTGATTGCTTATTTGCACCCTATGACTATCAGTAAGTGTTATACCTTATGATTCTTAACAAATGTATCTTCTCTTTTTATGTACACTGAGAGCATATGCACCAAAGACAAATTCCTTGTGTGTCCAATCACACTTGGCCAATAAAGAATTCTATTCTATTCTATTCTATTCTATTCTATTCTATTCTATTCTATTCTATTCTATTCTATTCTATTCTATTCTATCCTATCCTATCCTATCCTATCCTATCTCTATATATGTGTGTGTGTGTGTGTGTGTGTATGTACAAAGAAATAAGGAAAAAGAAACAGCATCAACCCCAGAGGTTAGAGCCAGGAAGGAATTGCAATATTAACACATTCAAACATTCCGTCCTACCCAATTACATTGGAAATGAGCTGACTCAGGACTTTATGGAATCAATCTCCTCTGGAGATTAGGTGACAAAGGACCCTAATAACATTAGCAACAGCATTTGGACTTATATACTGCTTCATGGTGCTCTTAGAACCCTCTCTAAGTGATTTACAGAGTCAGTCTATCGCCTTCAACAATCTGGTCCTCCTTTTACCGACCTCAGAAAGATGGAAGGATGAGTCAACCTTGAGCCAGTCAGGATTGAATTCCTGGTTGTGAGCAGAGACAGCCCGCAATACTGCGCTTTAAAACCACTACACCATCACGGAAAGAAGGAAGGAAGGAAGGAAGGAAGGAAGGAAGGAAGGAAGGAAGGAAGGAAGGAAGGAAGGAAGGAAGGAAGGAAGGAAGGAAGGAAGGAGGAAAGGAACAGCAATAGCAATAGCACTTAGACTTATATATCGCTTCACAGTGCTTTACAGCCCTCTCTAAGTGGCATGCAGCTTCAGCCTCTTGCCCCCAACAATCTGGGTCCTCATTTTACCCACCTCGGAAGGATGGAAGGCTGAGTCAACCTTGAGCCTGGTGAGATTTGAACTGCCAAATTGCAGACAGCCGGCAGCCAGGAAAAGTATCCTACAGAACTGCATTCTAACCCCTGTGCCACTGCGGATCTAATGAGGGCCGTATGAGGGGAATGTATGATTAGCTGGAGGAGAACATTTTCAATAGACGAAAAGAAAACAGATGGCCAATGTTTCCTCTTCCTTTGAGGCAGTAGGAATGGCAGTGGTCTCTTCCAGAGGGCATAGTTCAAGAATGCTGCCCTTTGGAAATTTTAAGGCACCTGGTATGAGTCTAGGACAGTGATGGCTAACTTTTTTGCCATTACGTGCCAGGAGGAGGATCCGGGGGGGGGTCGGGTGCACATGTACCCATACCCATAATTCTATGTGCCCCACCCCCAACATGCATGCACAACCCTCTTTCCCCACCCCACCCCCCGCTCCTGGCACGGGATGGCCCGGTAGGCCCGTTTTTTCTTTCTCACCTGGCTCCAGGCCCTCTCTAGGAGTCTGGGGAGGGTGAAAACAGCCTCCCCCCCCCGGAGGACCTCCGGAGGCTGAAAACAGCCCGTTTGACAACTTCTGGTCCCACTGGAAGCTGTTAAACGGGCTGTTTTCAGCCTCCGGAGGACATTTGTGGGGGGGGAGGGGAGGCCATTTTCATATCCCCAGACTCCCCAGAGAGGCCCTGGAGCCAGGTGAGAAAGAAAAATGGGTCCTCCCCACCCTCCAGGGCCCCCCAGGCCCTCCAGAGGCAGGGAACAGCCTATTTCCCTAGTTCTGGTGGGCCCAAAAGACCCAAAAATGTGTGCGCCAGAACTGAGCTTGCGTACCCACTGATGGCTATGCATGCCACCTGTGGCAAGTGTGCCATAGGTTCGCCATCACGGGTCTAGGACAATTCATTGTAGCCAACTGGCCATGGCCAACTCACTGTGAGATAACTTACCATGGCCAAGTAACTTGCCGTGGGACAAAAGTTACACTAATATCAAAGAAATGGTGGAATAGAATCATTAAAGGAAGGATGCTAAAGGAGGGACAAAATGAAATGTGAATTGACAAAAAATAAATTTTAGGTTATTTTAAATAATTGAATTGTTCAATTGTCCCCCAGCAAGTTGTCTCATGCTGAGTTGGCCATGGTGAGTTGTCCCATTCCACCTGGTATGATCTCACCACAGCTACACTGCTTCTGTCAAGTTAGGTGGTTAGCTTCATTTGACATGGAATTATAACATCTATCTCATTGCAATTTTATGGCTGTTGCAGTTATGGTGATTTTTTTGTGGTTTTATCTTGGTTTAATATATTGCCTCATGTGTTATATTGTCCACATGTCTCCCATATCTATATATCTATATATCTATTTCTATTTCTATTTCTATCTCTATCTCTGTATCTATATCATATCTATCTATCTATCTATCTATCTATCTATCTATCTATCTATCTATCTATCTATCTATCTATCATCTATCATGATATAGATATATATTTTTTTCTAACAATGAATAGCACTAATATACTGAATTTTCTACACACTACACTATATTTTCAAGAATTGGACAAGTAGTTCACTCTGCCTTTTGAAATAATAAAGAGTAATGAAAGCAGATCACCTCTAAATCCCAAAAAACCCCAAACATCAGGTTTAAACTGATAGTCCATCTTGTGAATTACCGTATTTTTTAGAGTATAAGATGCACCTCCCCCCGCAAAAAAAGGGGGTGGTGAAAATCTGGGTGTGTCTTATACTCTGAATGGAGCCCCGCCCAACCTCACAAACAGAGATTTCAGAGGCTGAAAGAAGCCTCTGAAAGGCTTTTATCTAAAATAATATGGCAAGCAAGAAAAGAAGAATCAGTAAAGGTTCTAACCAAATTAGGCTAACAAATCTGGAGAATGATACAATAACCAGCAGATCGGAAGAGGTTAATCTACATACCAATACCAAAGAAATTGAACAGAGATTGAACAGAGTACAGATAGTCCTTCAGAATAAAAGCCTCTGAAAGAAGCCTTTTTTTCTGAAGTTCTGTTTTGGAGGCTTTCAGAGGCAGAAAAAAAAAGCAAAAAAAAAAAAAAAAAAAAAGCAAGGCACAGAGCTCACAACCAAGGAACCTGTTGCTAAAATTCACCTCTGGGAACAGCTGATTGGGGGTATTCCGGGAGGTCGATCCACCCACCAATCAGCTTTTTTCTTATTCTCCTCCCCAAAAACTGGTGCGTCTTATACTCCGGTGCGTCTTATACTCCGAAAAATACGGTATGTTTGTGTTCTTTTTCTAACAATGAATAGCACTAATGTAATCAACAGCTAGCTTATACAAGAAGAAATTTCATTCCCCTCTTGCCCCCCTCCAGCCCCAATCCTCATATCTGTTGAAGACTTTTGAGGAATGTGCAAAATGCCCTCTTGGGAAATTTTTCAATGGGCCCTGAAACTTTCTGAGCTATTTTTTGCCGGAGAAGAAAGGAAGCGCTTCAAATGTTGATTTAGACCCAATTTCAAAATCTCATTCAATTCCTTCACAAAAACCAAGTGGACGAACCATGCAGGCATGACGTCCAGTTCATATGGACGTGGCTCACTTAGGACAAGCAGGGAATGCTAATCAGGTTGTGTTTTGAAGTGAATGGCTCTTCTCTTAACAGCACCCAGCATCAAATCTGCCACACAACAATCCTTCTATGGAAGAAGATCTTTCCAAAGAACCAACCCATAAATCAGGGGTGAAATTCACTTACCTTCCTTTACCGGTTCGCAAATGTGGGCGTGCCGTCCTCTGCGCATGTGCAAAGCCTTCTGCGCATGTGCAAAGGCTTAAAATTGTCGCAAAAAGGCGACATCATGATGTTTGCATGGTGGACGGAGCCAGGGATGAAATCCAGCAAGCTCTGACAAGTTCTGGAGAGCCGGTAGCGGAAATTTTGAGCAGTTCGGAGAACTGGCAAATACCACATCTGGCTGGCCCCAGATTGGGGTGGGAATGGAGATTTTGCAGTATCCTTCCCCCAGAGTGGAGAGGGAATGGAGATTTTGCAGCTTCCTTCCCCCAGAGTGGGGTGGGAATGGAGATTTTGCAGCTTCCTTCCCCCAGAGTGGGGTGGGAATGGAGATTTTGCAGTATCCTTCCCCCAGAGTGGAGAGGGAATGGAGATTTTGCAGCTTCCTTCCCCCAGAGTGGAGAGGGAATGGAGATTTTGCAGCTTCCTTCCCCCAGAGTGGAGAGGGAATGGAGATTTTGCAGCTTCCTTCCCCCAGAGTGGGGTGGGAATGGAGATTTTGCAGTAACCTTCTCTCCCCCCACCCCATGAGTGGGGAGGGAATAGAGATTCTGCCATGCCCACCAAGCTACATCCACCAAGCCACGCCCACAGAACCGGTAGTAAAAATAATTGGATTTCACCACTGGGCGGAGTCTCCCGCAGCCGCCGCTACCAGTTTGCAGATAGAACCGGCTGAATTTCACCCCTGTCATAAATGTTACCTAAGACCGTCTCATTTGTCGTCTCAGTTGATGAATAGCCCCCCTTTTTTTCCCTTGCTCAGGTTGACCTCTAACCTTCCGAATATGACAATTTTATTATGATTAATAAATTTCATTTCCGCAGAGGAAAAAAAGAACGGTGTCTGCTCCTTTCTAAATGCTAATTTCAAAACACGCCTTTACATGTGGCGAAAATCGAGAAGTTCAAAAGCTGAGCCTTCTGCAGGCAGATGCTACCTGCAGCACCAGTCACATTGTGCCTGAGATGGGAACAAGGAAACCTCGTCTGTTTCCTTCCCAGGGGCTACTGCATTTCTTTCAACAAGACTCCGGGGGTTCCTATTTGTTACAATTTCTCCTTATACATTAAGCATGGACTCTGCAGTTTGGTTGACCGCTGATAAGGAAGAAAAAAAAAAGAAAAAAAAGAAAGAAATTATTCTGCAATATCAGACTTTATTCTGGAAATTGTTAAATTTATAATTATTTTGCTCTGCGGAATTCAAAACAGGATTTTGATTTCTGTAGGATTTACAGCCTAAAGGAGATCCCAATGGAGATAGGCCATCTTCTACAATCTGGTCCCTTCAGGTGCTTTCCAAATCTCAGAACTGTAGCTCCACGCAGCTTGTAAAATTTGAGATAGATGGCCTCAATATATCTGGAGAACATCAGGCGTTTTAGAGGCAGTTGTGTCTGATCATTCACAAACCTCAGAAGTTTACTTACTAGGATAAGCCCAAGGGCTTAGAATTTCAATTGCAAGTTTTAGAATCCTGGCCTTTAGTAACAACGTTCATTCAGGGGTGGGTTCTACTTACCTTTACTACCGGTTTGTTACTACTTGCTTTGCTCATACGCACGCTCTTCTGCACATGCGCAGAAGCTTCTGATGATGTCAGGGTCAGTGGGCCGAACATCCCACCAGTTTTACTACCAGTCCTATAGAACCGGTGCAAACCGGGGCCAGCCTACCATTGCTTTCATTCTTTCATTCTATGTTAGCTTAGGACACTTCATTGTATCCTGGCACTGATACAATGAAGGTGGAATTTGGCTACTGAACATCCGGTCTTTTCAGCTATGTCCCTCACAACTAACTGCCCAAATAATATTTTTGGGAAAGCAGAGGGAAGGTCACAAATGACAATGACATGTCCACAGGATGCTTCAACTATGTGCAGTTGCCACATAGCCAAATCCTGGTCATACAATGGCCAGAATTTTGAGGACTTGGTCATGTCACTTGTTCACCGCAATTGTGACTTATGTCACTGAACAAATGTTGTTAACCAAGGAGTGCCTCTAATTTCAATTCCTGCACCAAGCAGGGAGTTGGCCTATATTTCTAGGGGAGTGATATTTTCTCCCTACAAAATAAAATAAAATAAAACAAAAAATCACAAGCATCCCTCTCCAGTAGTTCTGGAGAAGGTCATAATTACAAAATAAACATCTAACAATTTCTCGCATTTGGTGGTGCTGACTAAGGGAAAAATGGAAGCATCTTACTGGGTTAAAGGATGGGGCCCCATTTAAGTAAAAAAAGAATTAAAGGTAAAGGTAAAAGTTCCACTTGCACATATGTGCTAATTGTTCCCGACTCTAGGGAGCGGTGCTCATCTCCGTTTCAAAGCCGAAGAGCCAGCGCTGTTCGAAGACATCCCCGTGGTCATGTGGCCAGCATGACTCAACGCCAAAGGCAACAGAATGCTGTTCCCTTCCCACCAAAGGGGGTCCCTATTTTTCTACTTGCATTTTTTTTACGTGCTTTCGAACTGCTAAATTGGCAGAAGCTGGGACAAGTCACGGGAGCTCACCCCGTTACGCGGCACTAGGGACTCAAACCACTGAACTGCCAACCTTTCAATTGACAAGCTCGGCTCTTAGCCACTGAGCCACCGCATCTCTGTTAAAAGAAAGTATTAAGGATGTGCAAAACTCTAGCATTAACTAGAGTCCATGGGGAGTTTCAGGAGTCTCCAAAAAGGTAACAAAGCCCTCCAAAGTTTTCCAGAAAACTCTGTCTCTGAATTGGTGATATTTACCCATCTTTAAAAAGCTTCTACTCCAAGTGAAGTGAGACTGTCGCTCTCTCTCTTATTGGAAAGATCTGCCATTTACCAGATCCCTAGATATTTTATTTTCTTGGTTACTTGAATTTGAATATTAATTTCCAAATTAGCTAATTGTTTTGAGGAGGAAAAAGCTTAGCATTAATGGGTTTTTCAGGCATCTGAAACAAATATATAGAAATGTATAAAATTAAGGCTATTAGGATCAGAAAATACATTGTAATCAATTAAAAAGGGGACAATGAAGAAAATGAAATAATATGGGGGGGGGGAGTCACAGTGGAAAGGAGACCACGAAGAAATACTTGTTAAAAAGAGGATATATTTATATGTTGTATGTTATGTGTTTGTCATAATGTGTAGTAATAAAAAAATACAACTTTTTTTTTAAAGGAAGGATCTGCACTCTGCCCATCCAGAAACTTTGATTTTCTCCTTTGAATGATTTGAGCTTTCTTTCTTTCTTTCTTTTATTTTTTTCTTGTTATATCCTAGAAACTTTTGCATCTAGCACAAAACGCACAGAAATACTTGAGCGTGCCGGTGTTGCATCTGCAAGCACACACACACACACACAGAGAAAAACACATCCACCGATGTACAAGCGCACAGGCCGCCACTTCATTAACAGCGGCAGATTGGAACGCAACTCCCCCTATTTACAAATTACAGAAGGCAGCTTGCTGTAATCTTGTCAAGTTGTCACGTTTGACTAGCCATGTGAACTGACCTAGAACTCTGAGTGCCGAGCAAGGCAAGCTGTCAAAGAGATAATGACAAAGATGCCAGAGAGGCTTGCCAGGGCTTCGCGCGGGGTGAAAGAAAAAAAGGATTAATAAAACTTCAACTGCGCGCAAGAAAAGGGGATAATCCGGGTTTTACCCTAACCTGCCGTGGCTTTCACAGAAGTCAAGTCCCGTAGAAGTCATCTGCTTCTATAGAGATAAAAGAGAGAGAGAGAGAGAGAGAGAGAGAGAGAGAGAGGGAGAGAGGGAGAGAGAGAGAGAGAGAGAGAGGAGTGCCACCATAAGGGAGAGCTGAATTTATCAAGGAGATTAATTCTGCACCTTGCTGTAGCGTACGCCAAATCTGTCTGGATAGAGATGTTTACATCTCTATTGGCATTCCCGCAAAGACACCGCTTAAAGGTTGCCCGGATTCGACCCAACTCGAGGCCAGAGACTGACGGGAGACGGGTGAATTTGGATTGCCAATTGGTACAGGTAGTTCTCAATTTACAACAGTTCGTTAAGCAACCTTTCAAAGTTACGACGACACTGAAGAATAAAAGGATTTATGGCCGTTTTTCACCCTTACAACCACCGCAACTTCCTTGTCAGAGTGTTTGTAGCGTGGCTACTATTAGGGAGAGAACCCCGGAGCAAAACACAGCACACAGAGTCTTAGAGGCGCTATAGTAGTAATGGTACTAGTAGCGTGTGTAGCAAGGAGAGTGGGAACTGAAGGCAAGGAGGCAAGGACATATTAGAAATAGAAAGCATCATGAATCTGTTAAAGCATTCAGCTGTTCAACTTTAAATGGGAGGAGTGTCAGTGTAATGATGTTTTAAAGCTGACCAGCCCTTTAAGACTGAGAATGAGTCAGCAGGGTTACTGCCATTTTAAGAAGCTGGGTTAAGAAGCTGCCTATATAAGGGAGGCCATTAGAGGGCGTCTCTTTCTGTCTCTCCTCGTCGCATATATCTGCATTGCTGAGTTCTCCGTGTAGAGTTAAGAAGAAGTTTGATTGCTTGTCTGGTATTTGCATACCACGTATATTTCTGCATATATCTTGTATATAAACCACTGTTAAATGTCTAAGTCTCTGTGTGCTGTGTTTTACTCCTGGGTTGTCTCCTAATAGTAGTCACACTGCAAACGCTCTGACAATCCTCATGATCAAAATTCAGATGCTTGGCAAGTGACTTGTATTTATGACCGTTGCGGTGTCCCTGGGTCATGTGATCATCGTTCGCGACCTTCTGACAAGCAAAGTCAACAGGGAAGCCAGGTTTACTCAATCACCTTGTGACTAACTTAACAAATGAGGTGATTCACTTAGCAACTGTGGCAAGAAAGGTTGTAAAATGGGGCCAACCTCACCTTAACAAATGGCTCACTTAGCAACAGAAATGTCAGGCCCAATTATGGTCATAGGTCGAGGACTACCTGTACGCCCAACTAATAGCCAGAAGGGATCCATGGGAAGGTTCCATCATTAGGAAGAGCAACTTGGCTGAATTTAATCCTAGATTAATCCTTATTCGTTATATTAGGCAACCTTTGTCTTTTCAGCTACGGTGCTGGTTCTCAACCTCATCAAGTTTAAGATGTATGAACTTTAACTCCCAGAATCCCCCAGCCAGCATGTTGGCTGGAGAATTCTGGGAGTCGAACTCCACATATGTTTATGGAGATTCTCAGTCATCCAGGTCATGCTTGTCCTAAAGATGCTTTTTCTTCAAGAGGGCTTTCTGGTTTTGCTTTGAAGACGTTTTGCTTCTCATCCAAGAAGCCAGTCAGAGCTGAAGAAGCTTCTTGGATGAGAAGCGAAACGTCTTCAAAGAAAAACCAGAAAGTCCAGTTGCCTCTTGAAAAAGATCACCTTTGGGACAACCATGACCTAGGGCAGTGATGGCTAACCTTTTTGCCACCGTGTGCCAAAAGTGTGTGTGTGGGGGGTCGTGCACGTGCGTGCCCACACTCATAATTTAATGCACCCCAGGCCATTTCCAGGCTCTGAAGGGCCTCTGGGTGTGTGTGTGAGGAAAGCCATTTTCACCCTCCTGAGGCTCCTAGAAAGCCTCTGGAGCCCAGGGAGAGTGACAAACGAGCCTTCAGCTCCTATTGGAAGTTGACAAATGGGCCACTTCTGGCCATTTTTGCCCTCCCCAGGCTCCTAGGAAGCCTCTGGAGCCTGGGGAGGGTGAAAAATGGGCCTTCTTCACTCCCCCACCCTCCGGAGGCTGGAAACAGCCTGTTTCCTGACTTCCGATAGGCCTGGAAGGCCCGAAAATCAGTTGGCCGGCCCGTGCACGCATGCTGCAACTGAACTAGGACAATGCTTGCGTGCCCACCGATATGGCTCCATATGCCACAGGTGGCACCTGTGCCATAGATTCGCCATCACGGACCTAGGGGAAGAAAGACAAAATAACAGAAAGAAGTCCACGAAGAAACAATGCTTAAAAATGATAAGATATGTATACGTTGTATGTTACGTGAATGTCATATATGTGTTATAATAAAATTACAATTAAAAAAAAAAAAGGAAAAAAAGCACCTTTGGAAGTCCACATACCTAAAAACTGCTAAAGTTGAGAAACACTGAGTTAATAACGGTTGTTATTTCAAAGTTAGACCCTTATAAGGGGGTTTAGTAGCAAAATGTCTTGGCCACTTGGTTAAGTAGGGAGGAATTCCCAAGAAAAGTAAGGTCAGGTGGGGGTCAGGTGGGGAGGAAATCAAGGAAATCAAGTTCTCTTTTTTTTGATGAAAGAATTTGCATACACACAAGCACACAACCCTGTTTCAATTTTTGTGGCAGCAGGATAAATGAAAGTTTGCGGGGGGGGGGGGGGGGGAAGATATCAGTGCTGTATCCTCCCTTTCAGAATATTAGTAGGATTATTTCTTTTTCCCCCCCCTTTGTTTTACAGAGTGAGCTTTACAGCATATTACCATGCTACAAAACTACCAGACTTAAAAGTTGCAGGTGGTTATCCAATCCTTCTGAGACTTTGAGAAAGAACTGCAAAACCCATCGATGAAAACATAGAAGGAACGTGGGCCTATTTGAGGCAACCTTGGGGTGCTTGGTCCTCAGTACAATTTATCTGAATTTCTGTGGTTTCTATTGATATATTTCCGCCTTGCTAACATGCTCCGTTTCCTCTAAGAATTTGTTTTCTTCACAATTCCAACAGGATAAGGGTGGATGGGTTTTGCAGTCCTTTTTAACTTAATAAACAAATTCAGCATGGTGTACGAAGGGCTATAAAACAGCAACCTATGGATTTTTACAGCAACAACATTACTTTGCAAATAGTAATTTTATCCATCCTTAATTTAAATGCAGTCCTAAAGCTGAATGCAGCCTCTGGCTTAGTAAATTTATTTACTGTGGCCTTCAACTAAGGATGAACAAGTAGATCTTTATGGATCCACCAAGCAGGATCATCACCATCACAGGTACATAAATATTCACCAGCCCGAAGAACAGCAGCATTTACCGTATTTTTCGGAGTATAAGATGCACCCTTAAGATGCACTTTTTTTCCCCCTAAAAGGGGGTGAAAATTTGGGTGTGTCTTATACAGTGACTGTAGCCCCACCCACACACTGGCCCCCACCCTTTGGCCTCTGCCTCCCAGCAATTTACCTTCTTGCAGCATGCAGCAAGAAGAAATAACCCGTTTTAGCTTCTGCACAGCCTAATTAGCACAAGTTGATAGTCCATTGGATCGGCCTCCTGACCCTCAGCTGTTTCAGGCTGCAGGGATTCCCATTGTCTTTGCTGCGCGGGCCTCTGCTGCTTACTGCAAAGAGGTAAATTGCTGGGAGCATATTTTTTTTTTCTTGTGCTAATCAAGCTATGCTGAAAATGAAAATGAAAGTAAAACGGGCTGTTTTCTTGTTTTCTTCACCAAAAAAGGTCCGGAGCGTCTTATACTCCGAAAAATACGGTCGTTTCTGAATTATATAAGGAGGCCAAAGGGGTTATTTTTCCTATTTTTTCAGTGTGCATTCTACAGTTTACATTACATTATTGTAATTGTACCTTACACCAATAGCATTCAAGTATACTATTATGTAATATAGTAGACAGCTGTGCTACATTAAATAATATAAATTGCTATCGTTCTTTTATCTCTGCAAACTCAATCTGGTATGGTTACCCTGGAATTTCTCATCACTGAGTCATGCAAAGAGGATCATACAACTTAAATTTTAAGCACGACTACTGTAGGTTTGGGCTGACAGTTCTGAACTGACCACTTTTAAAACCACTTTGAGATTCAGGAGAGGAAAAAACAGATAATCTTGTTCACTAATTCTCTTCTGGCTTTAAAGATGAGGGTTTCCTTACTTTGTGGGTACATAGAGATAGTACTGATGACAATAGCACTTTGACTTATATATCACTTTAGAATGCTTTACAGCCCTCTCTAAGTGGTTTACAGCTGTTTTAGCTAAGAAGTCAGCCCATTTTTACCCTAGTCTTAGGGGTTTTTTTGCCCCCAACAATCTGGGTCCTCATTTTACCCACCTCGGACGGATGGAAGGCTGAGTCAACCTTGAGCCTGGTGAGATTCGAACTGCCAAATTGCAGGCAGCTGGAAGTCAGCAGAAGCAGCCTGCAGTATTGCACTCTAACCACTACGCCACTGCAGCTCATATATCAAAAGAATATTATTACAATTTTGTTGGCACAATTTTGCAAATGTACATTTTTTACAATGGAAGTTTAGGTCTGCATAAATAGATATTTTGGGGTCTTCAAGGTTCGACAAAATGGTTTCTAAGAACTAAATTCAATCCATCTATTTGTGTCGCTATCTATTTTCGATATCAACGGCTGTAACATTCCCAAACGACAACATTCCTTTTGTTGCAAGATCTTGAGTTGGTATAGATTCTGCAGTAGTTAGAAAAAAATCCGGAGGAACCACAATATCCATGGCTCCTCAACTATCATATGCTATTCCACCTCTTTCCACAAAATGTATCTTCTCAGATTCTGAAGCCTTAGAGCCCAAGGGCCTTGGATCAGCTTTCCTTCTTAAGGATCATTTTCACAATCTCAGAAGTCAAGATTTAAGGCAACCCACAACCCCATAGATAGCTGATAGCTTAGAATAAGAGGCTTTAGAAATTCAGTAAAATGCCCACTTGGTTTTGGTTGAATTGCCATGCGCTGTGGCACCATCATACATTAATCCCATTATGGGTTGGGGGAAAATACAGTGGCATTAAAGCAAGTTCCATAATTGCTTTGTGTATGTATATATGTATGTATGTGTGTATGTACGTACACACACACACATGCCAGTACCTTTATCTGTTATTGTTATGCCTTCTTTTTGCACCTAATGTATGAGTTTTTTGACTTCTTACATCCCCGTGGGCAGTGCAGATAGACTGAAGAGTGGCACGCCAAACATACTATCCCTTAACCTAAAAAGTTGGCTTCTGTTCATCTAGACAAGAATAAAAGCTGGCAAATCCAGCTGTGGCAATCTTAAGAGTTGGGAAGGGACCTTGGAAGTCTTCGAGTCCAACAGTGTCCAACCTTTGCGGTTAGCTGACCTGGCTGGAGGGGAGGGAAGAGGGGAACCAGGCCATGTGAGTGACAGGCCGGTGCACTCCTGCATGCAGGCACAGTTCAACTTGTGAAAGTTGAGCTGTCCATGTGTGTGCATGCACACCAGCCTGTCGCTCGTGCAGGTTGAGCTGCAGGCACACACATGTGCGCCGGCCCACCATTCACGTGGCCTTGTTACAAATAGCAAAGCAACCCACTAGTGGGCTGAGATCCAAGGATTGGGGACCCCTGTTCTAGTTCAACCCCCTCCTCAAGCAGGAAACCCTATACCCATGATGACAAACCTATGGCACACATCCCACAGGTGGCACATGGAGCCATATTGGTGGGCATGCAAGCTCAGCTTCAGCGTGAATGCACACGCCGGCCAGCTGATTTTTGGGCCTTCTGGGCCCACTGGAAGTTGGGAAACAAGCTGTTTCCGGCCTCCGGAGGGCCTTCAGGGGGGTGGGGAAGGCTGTTTTCACCCTCCCCAGGCTCCTAGAAAGGCTTTGGAGCCTGGGGAGGGTGAAAAAACTGGCCTACCAGGCCCACTGTGCCATTGCATGCCAAAAGTAGGGGGAGCACGGGGGGCGGTGGTCGCGCACACATGGATGGCAGGACGGGGTGCACAGAATTATGTGTGTGGGCACAGGTGCATGCACAACACTTTCACGCTTCCCCTGCTTTTGGTGCACGATGGCAAAAAGGTTAGCCATCACTGCCCTATTCTATTTCAGACAAGTGCTTCTCCAATCTCTTCTTAAAAGCCTCCAATGATGAAGCGCCCACAACTTCTGGAAGGAAGCTGTTGCACTGATTGACTGTTCTCACTGTTTTAATATCATCTTAATTTGGGACTAGATATTAGAACTTGGAATTGCCGCTGCAGTCTTCTTTGTTATGTCAAGCACACCAACCCTCTCTCACTGGTAGGCAGGGAAGTCATACATTCTGCTGCTTTAGCTCTCTGGAGACCGAGCTAGGAAAATTTCAGTAGCCACATTAAACTTTTTCACTTAAGTTTGATTTTAGCCAAGAAGTCAGCCCATTTTTACCCTAGTCTTAGTCTTAGTCTTAGTCTTAGTCTTAGTCTTAGTTTTTTTTTTCTTTTTTCTGGATCTGAACATCAGGGTTCATAACATACCACCCAACTCCAACCACGTAACATCACCTTATCCATCTTAATTGTTAACAATTTCTACAGCTTGGATGGCCTGCATAGGTCAATGACTGAACTGTTTCCTCTGGAGAAAATTTACGGGGGGAAATGGACATGTTTTTTCTTTATTCTAAGGTCTTTGTTTTTCTTTTGCAGGATGCTGAACTAGAGGGCCCATCCACTGGTAGCGGATTTCATCAACCACAAACCCTGATTGAAGCTGAAAAAAGGTGGAACTCAACAATCCCTACTCACAGTCACTCGTGCCCTAGTCACCTCCCGTCTTGACTATGGCAAACGTTGGGGCTGCCCTTGAAGAGCATCCAGAAGCTCCAGTTGGTGCAAAATGCAGCAGACCGCAGGGTTTTGTGCAGACCCTGGTGTGCACATGCATCACCTCTCCTGCGAGAGCTGCACTGGTTGCCAATTTGCTTCTGGGTGCAATTCAATATGCTGGTTGTCTTATTCATGGCTTGGGACCAGGTTATCTGAGGAACCGTCTCTTGATGGTCACATCTACCCAACCCATCAGAGTGGGGAGGCAGGGAATGCTGTGGGTCCCATCCCCTAGGGAGATACACCTGATGGGACCCAAAGAAGGGCCTTCTCCATGGTGGCTCCCTCCCTCTGAAACATCATCCCCTCAGAGATTAGAATTCCCTCACTCTAGCACTCTTCCAGAAGGCACTGAAGACCTGGTTCTGCCAGCAGATCTGGGGAACACAGAGTAGGATGTAGCCCATTAAATGGCTCATGTGAGGTGCTGCTGCCAGGGTGGGGGTGCAGGGGATGATTTTAGCATATTAATTTATTATATGACTCTTCTTTTATTTGTGTTATTTTTTTAATGTGGGTTTTATATTCCGTAAGCCGCCTTGAGTCGCCATGTGCGAATAGGTGGCAATATAAATTCCCTAAATAAATAAATAAATAAATATGTGCAAGACAAAAGGTCTCCCATTCCCATTCTAATGTACACATGTAGAGGTTCTGTTATTCTTCGTACAGGTTCAGGAAGGAAAATGTAACTACCCCCTAGTCTGTGTGTTTCTGCTGGTGGAAAGGACATTCAGGAACACAACTATCTTAGGAGTCCTCCATCATTTGCGGTGGTTATTCCAATCAACACTGAGGAAACTGGTGCTTATGTGTTTTATAATTTCTACAGCATTTTGGACTATGTGTCAGAGTTCCAACGGATGCCCTAATTAATTCATGAGCCTTGAGCTAGGTTTCAAAAGAAATCCAGTTATTTATTAGGAGCAATATGTTGGCACTTATCCAAGTGGAGTCAACTCTGCCCCACATAATTTATGGCCCCACTATGATGCTGTTTCCACCCCCCCTCCCTGGGTGTGTCATAAATCACATTCTCCAACAGAGCACTTTCACGGGCCGTAGAAAACACGCCTCTACTGCTGGCTCTGGTAACCTGGGATATAATCTGGAGAAAGGTCTGGTCATGGCAACCAAGCTGCTCCATCAGTTTCTCCCCCCCTTTTGCCTATGGCAGCTCAAAAGCAGGCCTGGAATGCTTTACAAGTTGACACTACGCCTTAATCCAGAACTATCAAGGGGTTGGACTACAAGACTTCCAAGGTCCATTCCAACTCTGTTATTCTGTTATTCTTCAGTGAAATGGATGAGACATTGCTTTTTACTTAAAAAAAAAAAGAAAGCAATTTTTGTGAAATACATTGTTGTACTTATTTAGGCAGAAGGCAGACAGGGAATGAGTGCAAATACCTATTTTTTATAGGCCTCTCCACTAGCCTGCAGCCTGTTGATGGGGAACAGGGGTTTGGTTTTTTTTCAGAGAAAGAGAATTTGAAGACTCTTAGAGGCCAGTTTTCATGACAAAATTAACAGAAACATGGTGGCTGACAGAATTGCATGAGTGGAAGTCTTCATAAATTTTTGCAAAAAAAAAAAAAAAATTGGTAGGAACCCCGACATTTGCATTAGTGGCTGTATGTATTAGTGATAACTACTCCCTTGAGAGTATGTGTCTGCTTCAAATCGCAGTGACTGCAGAATGACCAAATTTGCATTGGGAAATTATGACACAAATCTAGAAATGCTTCTACCGGCATTGCAATAGTGCGCACAAAGGACATGTGTCACATGGTTTGCGTGGCAGAATTGCCATTCGTGTTTTGGTGCGAGCTGTCCCAGGGCTATCGGTGAGTCGTTTAAGAGAGATATAAGCACATAGGAATCCGATCTGGGCCGGTCAGCGGAACTAGCGGTTTTGTCTTCCGAGCTTTCGGACTCATGCTGGAGCCCATCTTTGGAGAACTTCTCTCTAGCAAAGTTGCTAGAGAGAAGTTAAGAGAGCTAGAGAGAATTCCCTGAAGATGGGCTGCAGCACGAGTCCAAAAACACAGAAGACGAAACCCTTTGGTTCTGTTGACTGACCCAGATTGGCTCCTGCAACATTATCCTGGGACCAGGGTTGGGTTGCTGGGGGTTCACAGGGCTTTGGGAGAACCTCTAACTAAGATTCTGTGCAGTTTGGAGAACCCCCAAATCCCACTCCTGGCTGGCCCTGCCCATCCTGTCCCTCCCCTCCCAGGAATTCCCATGTGGCCTGTTTTGGATGCAAGTAAATGCAGGGCACACACGGAGGCTTGGGAAAAATGGGCCTACCAGAAGAGGGGCCTCCAGAGAGCCTCCGGAGCCTGGGGATGCCATTTTTGCCTTCCCAGAAGCTCGAGGAAAACCTCCAGAGCCTGGGGAGGGCAAAAATGCCCCCCCCCATTGCCATGGTGCAGGAGGCTGAGTAGGCCATGCCCACAATGGCCAAGCTCTCCCAGCAATCGGGCAGAGAACCCCTTGCTAAAATTTATGAAGCCCACCGCTGTCTGGGACATGTATATTTGCCTTCGTTTGTGAGATATAATCACGTTCAATATAACTGGTATATTTTTAATTTGACAATCAACTCTTTTGCAGCCAATTTCCTGTCTCTCTTCCTTCCCCATCCTTCCTCATTGCTGACTAGATTATATTATTTCTTTTCTGTGAAACTTCAGAATCAATGGCTCCTTTCCTGCCTTATGTAATTGCGAAACAAAACATCAACGTCAGCAGAACACGCTAATGTATTTTCAGCCCCAAAGCCTGGAGGCTCGGAGTTATACCCGAATGAAACTATTCCAAAAGATTTATCTCTGGGGTTTTTTTACTAAGTTTTTCCTCTAGTGACTGACTACAGCATGTGTAAAAGGATATTGAGACTCAGATGGATGCATCAAGAAGTATCAATGATTGTTACCTGCCGAGGTGTTACAAGAAATTTCATCGGTTGCAACGAAGACGAATTGATTTCTGCAAGAGAAGATAAGATTCACAATACTGCTTGCTGACTGGGAAATGGGTTTGCTGCCCATTGACTTTATGTTTACAGAAGGGTTAAAAGGGACGGAGGCATTTTCCTTTTAATGAAGGTAGAGGGGACGCTCAGTTGGCAGAGCTCATTAACTCAAGAATATGTAAATTGCTAAGATAGACATAAGGGCGATTTTGGAATATATGCACAATTCTATCCTGAGAACTCCCAGTTTAAGGAAACCAAAGATCTTATGCTAAATGATAATTCAGACATTCTCTCTCTCTCTCTCTCTCTCTTTTTGTAAACGAAGGAACATTTGTATCAACCAAATAAAGGCAAGCTGTGCTAATTTTAAAAGGAATCGAGCAAGAGCAATTTAACAAAATTTATTGGACCAAAACAACAACAACAACAACAAAAAGAAAACCCCAGTGGTGGGAATAAAACACTGAAAGCAAAATCTTGGGGTCTTCAGTATTTCTAAATAGAGACACAAATGTGTTTTGTGGATATATATATTTTTTTAACAAAGCATCTATTGCACCACATATCCTCATAATACCATGATTATGAAGCTGCAGAATGGATGTTGATATTAAATCATCACTTGCCAAATTCATTGGTTCTGCCGTTTTAAACAAGGGATGCCAAGGAGGCAGGGTGGGGAGGAACTCAAAACACTTAAAACTGTCCTTAAAAAAAAAGAAAGAAAAAGAATAAAAGAGTAAGGGAAGGAGGAATTATGATGATGATTAATCATTAACCATTTATTATGCGACCACATCTCCAGTCATCATCATGCCTCGTCATTTCCTCATGCAATCATTCCAGTGGAAATCTGGCGGTAGTGAAATGTCTTCCGTGAAAGGCACACCATGCACGACAACAGAACAACAGCCTGGAAACCCCCAGCAAGCACCACTGAAATGTACGGCAGATGTGCAGCAGTGGGAGGGGTAGGGCTGAGCCAACCCACAAGCTGTTCTCGTGCTCTGTCCAAGCAATCTCCAGAGCAAGCAAACACACATATCAGGCGCTTGGTCTGTGGCTGCCACCAAGATCCTCCAAAGCAATGTAGACAACGAGACGAGTAATAACAGGAACCCTCATTCCCAAACGTCCGCCCACCTAAGTCATTGGCTCCTGGTCTTATGGGATGTTTCTGGTTGTACACTGTGGGTTAAGATTTTGTGCATGCGGTAAACTTCATCATGCTGACATCTTCTTTGAGATATTCATGCGGACATCTTGTTTGTGAGATAAGAAGACTGAAATTTTACAATTTCTCTCGGACTAGGAAAGGAAGGCCAGGTCAACACTTTCTGCCAGATTTTGCTGAGTTGTACCTATGACTTGATTTCTACTACTGGTTCATAACTACTGATTCAGTAGTCTATCAGTTCATGAACTATTGGTTCAATGAATCACATTGACTGATATTGGTTTTTTTGGCAGATAGATAGATAGATAGATAGATAGATAGATAGATAGATAGATAGAGATAGATAGATAGATAGATAGATAGATAGATAGATAGATAGATAGATAGATGTTTTCTGAGGTTTTCGTGGGTGTTTATATGTAGGTCTTTGGTTATTCGGGTGTTCTCCCGCGTAGAATTGGATGTGTCTTGGCAACGTTTTGACGAAGTCTCATTCATCATCTTCAGGCTCGTGTTCTCGGCTTCGTGCATGAAGCCAAGAACACCAGCCTGAAGATGACGAATGAGACTTCGTCGAAACGTCGCCAAGACACATCCAATTCTACGCGGGAGAACACCCGAATAACCAAAGACATAGATAGATAGATAGATAGATAGATAGATAGATAGATAGATAGATAGATAGATAGATAGATAGATTCATTCATTCATTCATTCATTCATTCATTCATTCATTCATTCATTCATTCATTCCGTACTGGAGAAAAATTCCTCGTGTGTCTAATCACATTTGCCCAAATATTCAATTCAATTCACTGAGTTATTCATTCATTCATTCATTCAGTTTATACGGCTAACCATCCCCAATTAATAATTCTGGTTGGCTAACCATGTTAAAAGTTTAAAAAGAGAAAAACATACACGTACAAACATATATTAAAACACCAAACACAGACCTGGTAAACACAGGTCTATCAATGACAATTAATATAACCAATCCATGAGCATAATCCCTCCAGCTGACCGCACCCGGTAACTTGTTTAAGGTCTCACAGAAAGCTGACCTTAATTTCCTGGAATGCCTGTTGACAGTGTCAGGGTTCCGAGTAACACATCCACCAAAAGCAGAACTCGGAGGCAGGTAGATTCCTCAAAGAACATGTTTACTGGACACATCATATCGGCACAGCTAGTGAAAACCAACGCTAAACGTTCCCATGATTTTCCCCTAATTAAAAGAGCAAATATTCCCTCCCCAAGTGTCAACAATCACATTGTCCAATGAAGGTAGCTGAGAGGCTGCTTGGTCACTTCTCTGCCATTTGTTGGGATGACCTTGGTTCCCACAAGAAAACTTTTTTTGTTTTGACTGGTAGCCGGACTATCTGCTTCCCACCTCCCTTTCCTCTTTCAAAGTTCGTGGCAACTATGAGGCAGGAAAAAATGGCTTCAGCCTGATCAGCTTCAGAGTGGACAGCCAGCTTATTCTTTTTCAGATGCTCTAATTACTTTGTATGGAATTGGTGGGTAAACTCTTGGTGTCGCCCGCTTGATGAACCCTCTTCAAATACAATATGCATGTCCCTCAACCAGGAAATGTTTATCTCTGCCCATTTATTTGACATGATCCTTCCCACCAATCCTAAGATTCTCTCCCCAAAATGTTGGCTGGCAACTAGGGTTTGCCCACCAAATCTATACAAAGTAATTGGAGCATCTTAAAAAGAATAAGCCGGCAACACTCATTCCAGGAAATTAATGTCAGCTTTCTCTAAGTCCTTAGAGAATTTACCAGGCGTGGTGGTCAACAGGTAAGCTTGATTTAAACATCACACACAAGAGTGGATGTGTTTCTCTACCACGAAGAGGCAATATATCACACCACTAAAACGGTTAGATAATTTGGTAGGTGGAGAGCCAGTTTTAGAGATCAGACTATATCCACCCTTGACGTAAATCAAAGAGTGTCAACTTGCTAAACCCTCAAGAGGGTGAACAAAATAGAACAATGCCACACACCTCAGTTGAACACTGAGAACAAGAGGTACAAGTAGCAGAATGGGCCATCAGATGAAGTGATGAGTTTCTCCATCGCTAGAAGTCTTCATACAGAGACTGGCTCTGCATCAGTGTTGGGCTTCAAATTTTTTTACTACTGGTTCTGTGGGTATGGCTTGGTGGGCGTGGCTTGGTGGGCATGGCAGGGGAAAGATACTGTAAAATCTCCATACCCACCCCACTCCAGGGGAAGGATACTGTAAAATCTCCATTCCCTCCCCAATCCAGGGGAAGGTTACTGCAAAATCCCCATTTTCTGTTGATCATCTGAGACTTGGGAGGCAGAGAATAGATGGGGGGTGGGGCCAGTCAGAATTTTTACTACTGGTTTTCCGAACTATTACAAATTTCCACTACCGGTTCTCCAAAACTGGTCAGAACCTGCTGAAACCCACCTCTGCTCTGCATTTTTAAGCCCTTTGTGGAGGTTGCAAATGCATGTACTTGAATTCCCCAGAAGCATTTTTTTTTTAACGTTGGTAGCATTGTTACTGGGGGGAACTGCCAGGAAGCCCACTTCTCCAAAAAGTTCTTCAGTGCATGCAGAACAGGGGAAGGGGAGAGGGGCCATTTCCTATACTTGGCAGCCAAAAGTCGTTATGCCAGGGTTCCAAGTAACCATTACATATTCCACAAGCTATCTCTACTCCCCACTCCCTTTCCCACAGCTCTATTCAACCTCACTGTAGCAACCCTGAAGACGTCATGTTTCAAGATGGTTCCAGGGTTAACACATTACAGAATAGAATAGAATAGAATAGAATAGGATAGAATAGAATAGAATAGAATAGAATAGAATAGAATAGAATAGAATAGAATAGAATAGAATAGAATAGAATAGAATAGAATAGAATAGAATAGAATAGAATAGAATATTGGAATGAAGAATGGAATGGAATGGAATGGAATGGAATGGAATGGAATAGAATAGAATAGAATAGAATAGAATAGAATAGAATAGAATAGAATAGAATAGAATAGAATAGAATAGAATAGAATAGAATAGAATAGAATAGAATAGAATATTGGAATGAAGAATAGAATAGAATAGAATAGAATAGAATAGAATGGAATGGAATGGAATGGAATGGAATGGAATGGAATGGAATGGAATGGAATGGAATGGAATAGAATAGAATAGAATAGAATAGAATAGAATAGAATAGAATAGAATAGAATAGAATAGAATAGAATAGAATAGAATAGAATAACAGAGTTGGAAGGGACCTTGGAGGTCTTCTAGTTCAATCCCCTGCTTAGGCAGGAAAACCTACACTGCTTCAGACAAATGGTGATCCAACACCTTCTTAAAAACTTCCAGTGCTGGAGCACTCAACTTCTGGAGGCAAGCTATTCCATTGGTTAATAGTTCTAACTGTCAGGAAATTCCTCCTTAGTTCTAGGTTGCTTCTCTCCTTGATTAGTTTCCACCCATTGCTATTGTCCTGCCTTCAGGTGCTTTGGAGAATAGCTTGACTCCCTCTTCTTTGGGGCAGCCCCTGAGATATTGGAACACTGCTATCATGTCTCCCCTAAGTCCTTCTTTTCATTAAACTAGACATACCCAGTTCCTGCAGCCATTTTTCATATGTTTTAGCCTCCAGTCCCCTAATCATCTTAGCTGCTCTTCTCTGCACTCTTTCTAGAGTCTCCACATCTTTTTTACATCGTGGCAACCAAAACTGAACGCAGTATTCCAAGTGTGGCCTTATCAAGGCATTATAAAGTGGTATTCACACTTCACATGATCTTGATTTTATCCCTCTGTTTATGCAGCCTAGAACTGTGTTGGCTTTTTTGGCAGCTGCTACACACTGCTGGCTCATACTTGCCCCAAGTCAATTTGAGATTGAGGAACCCAGACAAATAATATGTACAAAATCTGTACTGTTTGAGATATGGCCGTCAAGGCATTATGGATGAACCCACTCGATAATAATGATTACAATTGTGCTAGATGTAAGTTAAGAAAGACAACTTGGTGTAGTGGCTAAAGCATCAGGTTAGAAGCTGGGAAACCGTGTGTTCTAGTCTCACTTTGGGCACAAAGCCAGTTGGGTGACCTTGGCCCAGTCACTTTCTCTCAGCCCTAGAAAGGAGACAATGGCAAGCTACTTCTGAAAAATCTTGCCAAGAGAACTGCAGGGACTTGCCCAGGCAGTCTCTGATAATCGGACACGATTGATTGATTGAACAAAAGAAGAAGAAAAAAGGATATAAGTTGGAGTCCAAGTACAGCAAATGTTCCTAACATTTTTCAAATGCAATAGGTGAGCAAAATGCGAGGGGGGTGGGGAAAGAGAGATTTTCAGATCAGAGGGTTTTTGAAAGGCAATCAAACATATTTCTCGTAATTGGCTCTGCCCCAGTTTCTCAGCTTAACCAGCTGAAACTGATATCAAATTGGGCTTTTTTTATATATACTTCTCCTCTTACTCTCATTAAAAAAAAATCCATTTTATCCTATGTAGCTAGAATATCTTAAGATACATCAAAGTGTTTTCTGATTCCAGTCAACACATAAGATCTTAGCTAGGATTTGATTACTAGCAAATTAACATAAGCGAGAACACTGATCCAGGCTTCCAAAATTCCCTGGGATTTTGTTTTGGGCTAATTTCTTCTCTTTTTTTGGAAGAAAAAGAGAATTGGGAAATAGCTAACCTGAAATGGGTTATAACTGGCCATATGTTACAGATGCCATGAATTAATCACTCAGGCATAGACAACTATTCCATATTATTGTTGTGCATTAACAAATAGTGAACATCTCATTGTGTAAGGTAAAGGTAAAGGTTCCCCTCGCACATATGTGCTAATCGTTCCCAACTCTAGGGGACGGTGCTCATCTCCGTTTCAAAGCCGAAGAGCCAGCGCTGTCTGAAGACGTCTCCGTCGTCATGTGACTGGCATGATTCAATGCCAAAGGCGCATGGAACGCTGTTCCCTTCCCACCAAAAGTGGTCCCTATTTTTTCTACTTGCATTTTTTACGTGCTTTTGAACTGCTAGGTTGGCAGAAGCTGGGACAAGTAACGGGAGCTCAGTCTGTTACGTGGCACTAGGGATTCGAACCGCTGAACTGCCAACCTTTTGATCGACAAGTTCAGCGTCTTAGCCACTGAGCCATCACGTCCCTTTCTCATTGTGTAGCAGATAGCAATCTTGGAGAGATACAAAGACATCTGTCAAATCTGTACTCATTGAGTTGGTCAGTTATCTTAATACAACTTCACAGTGGCCTCTATATGCAGATGGACAAAGAACCACACAGAAAAACGATTTTTCATTTAAATATTCAAATTTATCTTCAACAGCAGAAAAGCTGTTAGCGTTTGGTGGGGGTTGGAGGTTTACTCATAGGAGGATTCTACTGTTACACATGGTCAAATATGTATATATTTGGGTCTGAGTATGATCAGTCTTCAACTAAATCTGATTTAAAGCGAAGTTACATTTCTATGCTATTAAAATAATTAATTGCCTGCAGTTAATGGTTTTACTACTTTTCAGCTGCACTCACAATTATAGTGTGATGGCAACTTTCTGAAAATATTTTAGCTATTGCACTCAAGGCTTTGCAGAAGGCCTTGTTACCATGCTGTACATTTCTGCTTTGTGTTTCAGTTCAGCTTGTAAATATACTAGAATACAGAATTATTTCAAAGCATTAAGATCTTCCTTGTCACACAATGAGATTTACCATGAAACGTGGGCCTGGTAAGGTTTACATGTATAGCAGCATGGAAGCTGTTGATGTTATGAGAAGGTTATAACTGCTCGTTTCAGTTTTGTTCCATATCAGGTGAATTAAACCATTCCATTCTACTACTTCTGCATTAATTGAAGAGAAAAGCAGTGAGGACAGAAGCTTCTAACCGTGATATGCATGCTCCAGAGAGAAAATATACCACCGTAGGCAGACTTCCATTGGCTTTGTACTTTGGTTTGTTTTAAACAGTGGTTAGAAAAGTAAATTTCACACTAGGTCCGTGATGGTGAACCTATGGCATGCATGCCACAGGTGGCACAGGGAGCCATATCAGTAGGCATGTGAGGGTTGCCCTAGCTCAGCTCCAGTGCACATGTGCATGCCAGCCAGCTAATTTTCGGGCCTTCTGGGCCCACCAGAAGTAGGGAAACAGGCTGTTTCCTGCCTCCGGAGGGTCTTCAGGGGGTTTAGGTTTAAGGTTTAAGGTTTATTAAATTTCTGTACCGCCCTTCTCCCGAAGGACTCAGGGCGATGTACAGCCATCATAAAACAATGTAAAGATACAAAATTTAAAACAATTTAAAAACAGATTAAATATCTCGGCCATTAAATTAAAACCCACAAGTTTAAAACACCCCATCCCAATTTCTTGTTAAGCCAGTCCAGCCTGTTGAAAGGGGGATGGGGAAGGCCCGTTTTTTGCTCTCCCCAGCCTCCAAAATCTTTCTAGGAGCCTGGGGGGAAGAAAACGGCCTTCCCCTCCCCCATCCCCCCGGAGGTTCTCCAGTCAGCCCATTTGCTGACTTCCGGTGGGTTTGGAAGTCCCATTTTTCACTCTCCCCAGGCTCCAGGGGCTTTCTAGGAGCCTGGGGAGGGCAAAAATGGCCTTCCCCACCCCCACCCACGGAGGCCCTCCTGAGACCGGACACTGCCCGTTTGCCGACTTCAGAATGTTTGGAGGGTGGGCATTGAATTATGGGTGTGGCCACACACATGCATGACCCCCCGTGACACACACCGCACACACCCGCTTTTGGCACGCGATGGCAAAAAGGTTAGCCATCACTGCCCTAGGTTTTGACAAAATCTAAAATGGATATGGGAAATTGTAGCCCACCTGAAGTTGCTGGACTATTTCCAGCATTGGTCACCACTGCAAGTTAGCACAGAGGTGGGTGGCACATGGATTAATAACCGGTTCGCCCAACACCAAAACTGTGTGTGTGCACCTTCCGAATATGTGTGAGACCTTCCGAGCATGTGCTTTGCTCGTGCCTGTGGCTTGCACACATGCGCACAGCTTTAAAAAAAACACAGCTAAATAGGATGGCATAGCGCCGGGACGCAGGTCGCAATCATCTGTTCACCTGAACCAATCCGAACCCGGAGCAGCCCTCCACTAAGTTAGCATAGTCCTCATAGTCCTTCAAAATGATGCTTGAAAATGGTGCCGAGAATTAAGCAGGGCAATTCAGGCTACCTCAACTGACAGAGTAAGGGAACAGACATAGGAACCAATCTCAAACAACCCAGACCCTATTAAGCAGAAAGCAGTGACAGAATTCCTCAAATTGAACAGTCCCCTGTTGTTTAAATCTGTATGTTGAAGATGCAAAATTGAACGTGCTTAGAATCAAGTAATAGCATCTGGCCCGTAATAGCATCTGTAGCAGTGGTGAAATCCAAACTTTTTTTACTATTGGTTCTGTGGATGTGGCTTGGTGAGCGTGGCTTGGTAAGCGTGGCAGGGAAAAGATACTGCAAAATCCCCATCCCCTCCCCACTCCTGGAGGAAGTATATCGCAAAATCTCCATTCCCACCCCACTCTGGAGCCAGCCAGAGATGGTATTTGCCAGTTCTCCGAACTACTCAAAATTTCCACTACCGGTTCTCCAGAACCTATCATAACCTGCTGGATTTATGGAGATCTATGCTGGATTTATGGAGATCTATGGAGATTTTCAATCAACCAGATCATGGTTGGTCCCAAAAGTGCTTTTTCCAAAGGTAACTGACCTTTCTCTGTTCTTCTTTGAAGACGTTTCACTTCTCCTCCAAAAAGCTTCTTCAGTTCTGATTCAGTTAAGAAATGAAGAAGCTTCTTGGATGAGAATTGAGACTCCTTCAAGGAAAAATAGAGAAAATTCAGTTGCCTTTGGAAAAAGCACCTTTGGGAGAATCTTGAAGGCTGATGCTAATCGGGTTGTTATTCAATTTACCAGAGAAGCCGCTCATGTAAGCACTCTTAAGTAACATGGAGGATGAAAGAGATCCTCTATCAACGTTACATTGCCTTCTACAATTACACACTTCGGAGAGGTGGAATTCCTGCTGTTTTAAACTATAGTGAATAACTGCCTGTGTTTGTAGGCCATTCATAAACTAAATTAACACCAAAGATTCTCTACTATTGAGTTAGTGAAAGATTTCCCACTGTGCCAAAGTAACTTTCAAAATCAGAAAGTCTTTTTTTTATTATTTAGTTGTCACAAAGGGACACATGCCGCCACCTCATTTATAATTGGGATCTATTAAAAAGAGTGGTGGGTTGAATTGGAAATTTATGATAGAACAATTACAGATGATGGAGTTCGGGGAGAGATTCATAAATATGATAAAAACAATTTATAAAAAGCAATCGTCAAAAATATTGATGAATGGAGAGATGACAGAAAAAGTGAATATAATGAAAGGCACAGGGCAAGGATGTCCATTATCACCATTGTTATTTGTATTAACATTAGAAGTGTTAAATAGAAATATAAGAAGAAATGAAGAAATAAAAGTAATGAAAATGAAGAAAGAAGAATATAAATTACAAGCCTTTGCAGATTACTTAGTTTTTATACTGGAAGAGCCTCAAATAACAAAACAGAAGAATATGGAGAGATTGCAGGACTAAAAATAAATAAAGGCAAAACAAAAATATTGGTCAAAAATATAACAGAAAAGAAGAAAAGAGAATTGACGGAGAAACTAAATATTCAAATTGTGAAAAAACTGAAATATTTAGGAACATATTTAACCTCAAGATTTATAACGATAAAGGAAGATAACTACTATAAACTAAAGAAACAGACTGAGGAAGATTTGGAAAAATGGAAAAATCTACAGTTATCATTAATGGGAAAGATGAACATATTGCTGAGACTATTGTTTATATTTCAGACAATACCAATAAAAGTGGAAAAGACATATTTTGAACACCTTAATGAAACAATGAAGAAATTTATATGGCAAGGGAAGAAAGCGAGAATTAATCTAAAAATGTTACAAGATGCAAAACTACGTTTAGGATTTGGACTGCCAAATTGGGAACTATATTACCATTGACTTGGATGAGAGAATGG
Source organism: Masticophis lateralis (assembly GCA_030761175.1). Taxonomy (NCBI): domain Eukaryota; kingdom Metazoa; phylum Chordata; class Lepidosauria; order Squamata; family Colubridae; genus Masticophis; species Masticophis lateralis. The sequence goes on along the minus strand of JAUDYJ010000013.1, from coordinate 15,935,918 downwards.
ATTGGATTGAGAAATACAAGATTATTAATTTTGGAAGGACACAATCTACAATTGGGATGGCATGCCTTTTTATGGTATGGTAGAAATGGTGGTCTTCCGAGTGCGATTCAAGGTGTTAGTGACCACATTTAAAGCGCTCCATGGCTTAGGACTTATGAGACCATCTTTTGCCACCAATAGCCTCCCACCGACCAGTTCGTTCTCACAGGGAGGGACTACTCAGGGTACCATCAGTCAAATTATGCCAGCTGGTGACTCCCAGGGGGAGGACCTTCTTTGTGAGGTCTCCAGCCCTTTGGAATGAATTGCCCCCAGAAATACGTAACATCCCCGATCTTTGTGCTTTCCGCCGGGCTGTCAAGACCCTGATGTTCCAACAGGCGGGGCTAAACATGTGAATGATTTTTAAAATGTTATCTAATTCTGGGTTTTTATTTAATTGGGCCAAACTATGTAATAATTTTAATTAACAATTTTATGATGTGTGTGTGTCTATATTTTTATCTTAGCTGTACACCGCCCTGAGTCCTATGGGAGAAAGGCGGTATAGAAATATAATTAATAAAATAAAATAAATAAAAGTAAGATTCATACTTATTTTCAAAGACATTATGAAAGCAATGCATTATTATTGGTGTGGGAGAAGGTCAGAGATAAATATTATTTGAAAATACCAACATGGTTATCAACAATGGAAGCGTTAATACATCCAAATATTATCAATATTAGAAATATTCTTAGATATAAAGATATATTAACGGATAAGGAGAAATTGAAGGGGAAACAAGAAATAGAAGAACAAGGGATTGAGTTGGATTGATATACTCATACGCAAATATGAACAAGATATGAAAAAGATGCTAAATTATGTGGTTTTTATTTAGAAATGACAGAACTGGATAGGATACTCACAGGAACAGACGATAAAATAATTTTAAAAATATAGAATTACTTAGTATTGATTTAGAAGAAGAACAAGTAAAAGAAACAATGATAATTTGGGCAAAAATGTTTGGATATTCAATTGAGCTAGATAAATGGCAACAATTATGGGAAAGGAATTACAAATTAACAATGTCCACAGCATATAAAGAAGAGCCTTGGATAGCTCAGCAGGCTAATAAAGCAGACTAAAGCCTGTTATTAACATCCAGCTGTCTGCAATTGCACCAGTTCGGGTCTCACCAAGCTCAAGGTTGACTCAGCCTTCCATCCTTTAGGTAAATTGAGGACCCAGTTTGTGGGGGCAACAAGCTGACTTTGTATAAAATATACAAAAGTATGAAGGCTATTGCTTAACGCATTGTAAGCCACCCTGAGTCTTCAGAGAAGGGCGGCATATACATCTAATTTTTTAAAAAAATCAGTATAAAATGTTTTACAGATGGCACATGCCATCTGAAAAACTGGCAAAAATGTTTAAAGATAAATCAGCTAAATGCTGGAAATGTCATCAGATACCAGGATCGTATTATCATACGTGGTGGACATGTCCAGAAGCAAAAAACTATTGGATTAAAGTTAAAATAAGAGCCTTGGTGGTGCAGCAGACTAAAATGCTGTTAAAATAGCACTTAGCTGCCAGCTGCCTGCAATTACTATGAGTTCAAATCTCACCAGGCTCAAAGTTGACTCGGCCTTCCTTCCTTCCGAGGTAGGTAAAATGAGGACCTGGATTGTGGGGGCAATAAGCTGACTTTGTATAAAAAAGAACATCGCTTAGGGGGGGCTGAAAGCCCTTCTAAGCAGGTATATACAAAAGTACGAAGGCTATTGCTTAACACAATATAAGCTGCCCTGAGTCTCTGGAGAAGGGCGGCATATAAATCGAACCAATAAATAAATAAATAAATAAAAAATGGTTGGAAGAAATGATACAACATATAGATTTAAAACCTGAAGTGTTCCTATTGGGAATCCTACCAGAGAAATTTAGTAAAGAAAATAACTGCAGCAAGGATAGTATTTGTGCAAAGATGGAAAGCAGAGAAAATCCCCACAGAGGGTGAAGAAATTAAAAAAAAAAATGGATTGTGCAGAAATGAATAGATTGACAATCAAAGAAAGAGAGGAATCTAAATATTTTAAGATAAGGAGGCAATTTTACCATTGGTTAGAGAAGAAATATATATAGGGTAATGTAATGAAACATGGGAAGAAGAAAGAGGAGAGAGAAGATAAATGCATTAATAGCAAAGTAAGAAATGTGGGAGAAATGTTATAATAAATGAAATGATGATATTATGAAATGATTAACACTGGAGAACAAGAAGTCACAAAAGATGTACTCAGATGAAGCACTGAATGGTTGATTATGTATTTAAAACATGTGTTTGTCTATAATTTAAAAAAAAAGAGTGGTGGAGATAAATTAACAGAAACAGAAGAATAACTATGGAATTTCCTGGAAATGAAAGATTTAGGTTATTCTGTTTTAGAATGGAATGGAATGGAATGGAATGGAATGGAATGGAATGGAATGGAATGGAATGGAATAGAATAGAATAGAATAGAATAGAATAGAATAGAATAGAATAGAATAGAATAGAATAGAATAGGAGTTGGAAGGGACCTTGGAGGTCCTCTAGTCCAGGCCCCTGTTTAAGCAGGAGAACCTATACCATTTCAGACAAATATCCAAAAGGCTACGCCTTTAAAGGACAAAAACACATTAGTTGATAGGTATGTAGATGACAGTATAGAAATATAAATATCTCAGTGGGCTGCGACAAGGTGAACTCTGAAACTTTTGCCTAGTACAAACCATGAATATGAAGCACCCTGTACTCCATTCATGGCATGATTTAGCTTTAATCCAACCAGGATTAAATAGCTATTGAAAGAAAGGACTGCTCTTTTGTAAGAGAAGCTATACAAGCAAAATGTGACTCTCGGCGTCTTCAAGGACAACTTTAAATTATTCCTTGGCAAAATGCTCAAGTGATTTGCAGTTGTCTTCTTTCTTAGTTTGCCATTGACTTTTTTTCTGGGTTCTTTTTTTTTTTTAATTTTCTTATCTTATCTACAGGTTTGGGATTCCTTGAAAGTTTCCTGGCCAAGTAGCCAGCAATAAAGCTGTATAACATTGGGATTTGCCTGTCTGCCCATCTGTCTGTCTGTCTATCTGTCTATCTACATCTATCTATCTATCTATCTATCTATCTATCTATCTATCTATCTATCTATCTATCTCATATCTGTCTATTATCTATCACTATACCTATCTATCTATCTATCTATCTATCTATCTATCTATCTATTATCTATCTATCTATCTATCTATCACTATATCTATCTATCTATCTATCTATCTATCTATCTATCTATCTATCTATTATCTATCACTATATCTCTCTCTCTCTCTCTCTCTCTCCATCTATCTATCTATCTATCTATCTATCTATCTATCTATCTATCTATCTATCTATCTACATCTATCTATCTATCTATCTATCTATCTATCTATCTATCTATCTGTCATATCTATCTATTATCTATCTATCACTATACCTATCTCTCTCTCTCTCTATCTATTATCTGTCTATCATTATCATATCTATCTATCTATCTATCTATCTATCTATCTATCTATCTATCTATCTATCTATCTATTATCTATCACTATACCTCTCTCTCTCTCTCTCTCTCTCTCTCTCTCTCTACATCTATCTATCTATCTATCTATCTATCTATCTATCTATCTATCTATCTATCTATCTATCTCATATCTATCTCATATCTATCACTATATCTATCTATCTATCTATCTATCTATCTATCTATCTATCTATCTATCTATCTGTCATATCTATCTATTATCTATCTATCACTATACCTATCTCTCTCTCTCTCTATCTATCTATTATCTGTCTATCATTATCATATCTATCTATCTCTCTATCTATCTATCTATCTATCTATCTATCTATCTATCTATCTATCTCATATCTATCTCATATCTATCACTATATCTATCTATCTATCTATCTATCTATCTATCTATCTATCTATCTACATCTATCTATCTATCTATCTATCTATCTATCTATCTATCTGTCATATCTATCTATTATCTATCTATCACTATACCTATCTCTCTCTCTCTCTATCTATTATCTGTCTATCATTATCATATCTATCTATCTATCTATCTATCTATCTATCTATCTATCTATCTATCTATCTATTATCTATCACTATACCTCTCTCTCTCTCTCTCTCTCTCTCTCTCTCTCTCTACATCTATCTATCTATCTATCTATCTATCTATCTATCTATCTATCTATCTATCTATCTATCTATCTCATATCTATCTCATATCTATCTATCTATCTATCTATCTATCTATCTATCTATCTATCTATCTATCTGTCATATCTATCTATTATCTATCTATCACTATACCTATCTCTCTCTCTCTCTATCTATCTATTATCTGTCTATCATTATCATATCTATCTATCTCTCTATCTATCTATCTATCTATCTATCTATCTATCTATCTATCTATCTATCTATCTATCTATCATCTATCTATGTTTAGTTTTTCATTCTTCCAATCCTAAATTAGATTCATCTTAATTTATTTAGGATGTTTTAATCTTATGTAATGCATATATACTTTTATGTCCCGTTTTTCATCTCTCTCTCACACACACAAACACACACACTGTATGTATCTCCACAGCCATTCACGTATTCTGTGTTTCTGATCTGCCCAACAGCTTCAGCAAAACACATTTTATTTCAGGGAATTTTACCTAACAAGATGCATTTTGTACTTTTGTTTTCATTCATGCGTGCATTTTTAATGCCTGATAAGTAATACCCCAAAACCCAAAACAAACAAGATATACATTACAGAACAAATAGTTCATTGATGTGGACACACTGGAATACTATGCAATTCATGCCTTGAATTGAAAAATAAACCAGGTTTTCCTTTGTTCCTGGCTAGAGATGACACTGCAGAATCCTGTGGCTCCTTGGTCAGGCCATGATGTCCAAATTTATTAATTCAATTTCAATTTATATGCCGCCTTTCTCCGGAGACTCAAGGTGGCTTACAATGCATTAAAAAAAAACATTATAAAAACATTTTAAAATTAAAACCCATTCACACCATTCAACAGCGAGATCAACGGCCCCAGGCCTGCCGGAAAAGCCAGGTCTTCACAGCTTTTCAGAAGGCCAATAGGATGGGGGTGGTCCAGAGGTAACTGGTTCCAGAGAGCTGGGGCAGCCACAGAGAAGGCCCTCCCCCGCGGGCCCGCCAGCCAACACTGTTTAGCTGATGGGACCTGGAGGAGACCAACTCTGTGGGATCTTACCGGTTGCTGGGAGCTATGCGGTAGAAGGCAGTCTCAAAAATAACCTGGCCCTGAGCCATATAGGACTTTAAAAGTAATAACCAACACCTTGAATTGTGCCCGGAGACCAATAGAGAGCCAGTGCAGCTCGCGGAGAATTGGTGTAATGTGGGTGTATCAAGGTGCACCCACAATAGTTCATGCTATTGTGGGTGCACCTTGATATGGCATTGGACCAACTGTATTGGACCATGGCATTCTGGACCAACTGTAATCTCTGAACACTTTTCAAGGGTAGCCCCATGTAGACTGTGTTGCAATTATCTAACCGTGAGGTGACAAGGGCATGAGTGACTGTAAGGAGAGCCTCCCGATCCAAGTAGGGTCGCAATTGGTGCACCAGGTGAACTTGTGCAAAGGTCCCCCTAGCCACAGCTGTCAGATGTTGTTCTAATCTTAGCTGTGAGTCTAGGAGGACACCCAAATTCAACCATGGTGTCTAATCCAAAGTTTTTCAAATCTCAGCAACATGAAGGTGTGTGGATTTCAACTCCCAGAATCTACCAGCCAGCATGAGAGAGTTCTGGACTTTGAAGTCCACACATTTTAAAGTTGCTGAGACTGAAAAACACTGGTCTAATCCCTTTAAGTAATTTTATGGGGAAACCCTACATTTAAAGCCTTGAGTACATCAAGGTTTGATAATAATACTGTACAATAACCAGGATACATTGTTAATGCTACAATTCTAAAATGGATGGAAGAAAAGCATACTACTTTCACAAGCTGATATTAATTATACCTATTTCATACATCCATACAGTTTTAAAGGTAAAGGTTCCCTTCGCACATATGTGCTAGTCATTCCCGACTCTAGGGGGTGGTGCTCATCTCCATTTCAAAGCCGAAGAGCCAGTGCTGTCCGAAGACATCTCCGTGGTCATGTGGCTGGCATGACTCAATGCCAAAGGCGCACGGAGTGCTGTTACCTTCCCACCAAAGGTGATCCCTATTTTTCTACCCCCAGGTTCTGCCATTCCTTGCCCTACAGCCATGATGGCAAACCTATGCACACGTGCCGCAGATGATTTGTGGAGCCATATCCATGGGCACATGAGTGTTGCCCTCGTTCAGCTCTGACGCGCATGTTTATGCTAGCTAGCTGATTTTCAGGCCTTCTGGGCCCACCGGAAGTCAGGAAACAAGTTGTTTCCAATCTCCGGGTGGGGGTTGAGGATGGCTGTTTTTGCCCTCCCCAGGCTCCAAGAAAGACTCTGGAGCCTGGAGAGGGCTAAAAACGGGCCTACAGGGCCCACCAGGCCATTTGCGTGCCAAAAGCGTGGGGAGCGTGGGGTGTGTATGTCATGCATGCATGCATGGTGGGGCACATTGAATTATGGGTATGGACACAGGTGTGCACAACCTCCCCGCGCTCCCCCCGCTTTTGGCACGCAACAGCAAAAAGATTCGCCATCTCTGCCCTACAGCATCTCATGCATTCATTTCTCATTCTCTTTCCTAAAAATGAATGGAATTGCAAAGGGTTATGTTTCCAGTTTGTGCTTCTTTGTGGATGCCGTAACAGAGAATGATGGGATCTCTCTTCTTCTTAAGGCCCTCTAGAAAGGGACAATGATGGAGACCAGTAAAAGTTCTCCAGACATATTCCTCACTGGTGGGAAGATTCAAGTGCCACGTTTCCTCAAAAGGAAGATTACTAGTAAGCCACTTTGTATGGTGGCAACATTCCCCCCCACCACTTTAAATACTATATGTGCAGAGAGGTTTGAAGTGAGTGAAAATCAGACACAACTGTTTTTTTATATCCCAAATGACATTGGAATAATGAGTCACACTCCTTCTCCAGATCTGCTGTTCATCCAATCTCCTCCTCCTCCATGATTTCATTTTCTTGGGGGAAGTGAAGAAGTATGCCAGAATTTCCACATTTAAAAAAAACAACAACAACATATTTCTTAATTTTTGAGTGTTCAAGAAATAGTTATTTTTATGACTGTGGCACATCATCCACTACACATCTTATCCCATACTGGGAATGCCTCTTTGTTTCATTAAGAGCTTTTTATGGTTGGTCAGACTTATGTAAATTTGGGATTCAGCAATATGAGCATGGCATATGAATATTATAGGACAATATTAGTAACTTGTCATTATTCTATGTTTCATTCTCTCCAAAATTTCACATTTCACACTGAATCTTGAACCGTGGTGGCGCAGTGGTTAGAGTGCAATACTGCAGGCTACTTCTGCTGACCGCTGATTGGAGTTTGGCAGTTCAAGTCCCACCAGCTCAAGGTTGACTCAGCCTTCCATCCTTCTGAGGTGGGTAAAATGGGGACCCAGATTGTTGGGGGCAAGCAGTCTGTAAACTGCTTAGAGAGGGCTGTAAAAGCACTGTGAAGTGGTAGATAAGTCTAAGTGCTATTGCTATCTCCTGTTTCCTTATATAAAACTTCTGCATCCTATCAGACATTGCCCCATCTGATATAAAAAATATTAGAACCTTGTCACAAATTGATGATTCTCAATTATATTCCAGTCACAAAGTTATGTTTTTAAAGGAATTTGTTTCAGTGTATTATTGCCTCCAAAATTTTTATGTCCAGGATGTGAGGAATCTGTAGATATTTTCTCAACCCTTTGACTGCATGATCCAGAAAGAGGACTAAGAAAATACCTACTGACCTCTTACATCCTGGATATAAACCATTTCAACTTCTCCCTTCTGGATGTCGCTATAAGGCATTGCATGCCAAAGCAAGTAGACCAAAAGATACTCTGTTTCCCTGAAAATAAGACATCCCCTGATAATAAGCCCAGTTGGGCTTTTGAGTGCAAGTGCTAAAATAAGCCTCCCCCCTGAAAATAAGCCCTCCCTGAAAATATTTAAACGCAGAATTGGAAATCAGGTAATACGGCAAGTCCCATCTTGCTCCCTACGCCCCAAAATAATAAGACCTCCCCGACAATAAGGCCAAGCAATTATTTTGGGATTCAAAAAAATATAAGACAGGGTCTTATTTTCAGGGAAACACTGTAGTTTTTTCCCTTGTGCCATCACTCTTCGAACTTTCACAGCACTGTCTTATGCCTAAAGACATTTACCCACGTAGTAGGGCTATATTACAATTACCCTTCTCATCTTCTCATCTTTCTTACCTCTCATCTTTCCTACTACCTTCTCCTATGTTATATTATGATTTATCAGTTGTTGTTGTTTGTATCTTATGATTTACGATTGTATCTTATGATTTATGATCTCTAACATATCACTTGGTTGTTTGTATGTACATTGAGAGCTTATGCACCAAAGACAAATTCCTTGTGTGTCCAATCACACTTGACCAATAGAGAATATTCTATTCTGTGTATTTTTCTATGCACCCAATTCTGGAAGATTTAACAATGCAATTTTATTACAAAATATAGTTGTAATAAAAAAATAATTACAAAATGATAAGAGATGGCTGGTGAAATAATTACTTTTAAATACAGTAAACTCACAACAAAGGACAGGAAAGGAAGGGTAAATTAGGAAGAAAATATTGGTTTTCCCCATTTAGAAGAAATCAACATCCTCAAGGAATGCAGAAATTATTTCAGGCAGATAAAAAATACGTATCTTTCCATGAATAGGAAAACATAGTAAAAAGTTAATAAACAGAATCTACTACTTAGCAACTAAAATATAATTTGACAAAGCCATGTGTGCTGTACTGCATAGTATTCTTTACTTAGGTTATTTAAAGTCATTTTAGAATTTCCTCTAGACAAGAGGGGAAAATAGAGGAAATTTTAATGGATTTGCAACTAACCATTAAAAAAATCTTGATTCTGTTGGGGATACAAACATTCAGATACAACCGCCCCCCTCCCAAATAATACTCAAATGAACTAAATCCATTTAAAATACCTACGATTATGCAAATGACTGGTATTAATGTGATTCTAATTATACATAAAGAGAGAATTTGAATGTTTAGCATGCCAGGGATAATTTATAATTCAAAAATAGAGGAAGCACACTCTTGCATTGTTAATTACTTGATTCGGCTGGCTCTGACAATATTTCATTGTGTGGTCAGCCAGATTCTCTGAAGTGAAGTAAACTCATTAAATGGGAAAATGTAAATACTGTAAATGCCATTCCATGTTTTAATAGAAAAAAATAGAATAACAGAGTTGGAAAGGATTTTGGAGGTTTTCTAGTCCAACCCCCTACTTAGGCAGGAAACCCTCCACCACTTCAGACAAACCGTTATTCAATCTCTTCTTAAAAACTTCCAGTGTTGGAGCATTCACAACTTATCTGGAGATAAGTTGTTCCACTGATTAATTGTTCTCACTGTCAGGAAATTTCTCCTTAGTTCTAAATTGCTTCTCTCCTTGATCAGTTTCCATCTATTGCTTCTTCTCCTGCCCTCAGGTGCTTTGGAGAATAGCTTGACTCCCCCTTCTTTGGGGCAGCTCCTGAGATATTGGAAGGCTGCTATCATGTCTCCCCTAGTCCTTCTTTTCATTAAACTAGACATACCCAGTTCCAGCAACCGTTCTTCATATGTTTTAGCCTCCAGTCCCCTAATCATCTTAGCTGCTTTTCTCTGAACTCTTTCTAGAGTCTCAACATCTTTTTTACATCGTGGTAATCAAAACTGAAAGCAGGTTTTGTGTGGTTACATCAAGCTTCAGTGCTGCACAGCACCGTAAGCCATGCTAGGGGTTTAAATGCAACAGCATATCCTTCATCCAGTCTCTAAAATATGTTTGGATGGAAAATGTGGACAATATAATAGTTGGGCCAGAGTGAAAATAGCATTATACCAGAAGATGTAACTATCTGGAGATCCTGAGCAATTGAAATTCCCTGACAAAGGGATGGGGAAAATTGATTATCGTATTTTTCGGAGTATAAGACGTACCCTTTTCCCTCAAAAAGAGGGTGAAAATCTGGGTGCGTCTTATATTCTGAATGTAGCCCCACCCAGCTTCTCAAACAGAGGTTTCAGAGGCTGAAAAAAGCATCAGAAGGAAGCTTCAGAAAAGAAATCCCCAAACGGAGCTTAAGAAAAAAAGCCCCCAAACAGAGCTTCAGAGGCTTTTTTTCTGAAGCTCTGTTTCGGGGGCTTTCAGAGGCAGGAAAGAAAGTTTTTTTGGTAACAGAGTTTCAGAAGTTTCAGAGGCAGAAAAAAAAAGAAAAAAAGAAAGAAAAAAGAAAGGAAGGAAGAAAGAAAGAAAGAAAGAAAGAAAGAAAGAAAGAAAGAAAGAAAAGAAAAGAAAGGCACAGAGCTCACAACCAAGGAACCTGTTGCTAAAATTCACCTCTGGGAACAGCTGATTGGGGGTATTCTGGGAGGCTGATTTACCTGCCAATCAGACTTTTTCTTATTTTCCTCCCCAAAAACTAAGATGCATCTTATATTCTGAAAAATACGGTAATTCCTGACCTGCCCAGGTTTGGTGCTAGCAACCTCACCAATATTTGAAATCAAATGTAAGATGTTTGCCTTCAAAAAACAGCACACTAATACATCCCAGGAGTTCTTAAGGTGCTGATAAAACGTACCCAACATTTTGCTCAGAATGAGAGCAAAATGTGCAAAATGTTTCACCAAGAATGACCGAGAGTTCTCCAAAGAGAGATTTGGAAAGTCCTGCTCAGACAGATAAGATCTAAATCACCTTGAGGGACATCAAAGTAATGTCCATATAGCATGACTCTAGACTTCAGCATGAGACTTGTACCACCTTGGTCAATAGCAGAAGCACATTATAAGCACATTTGCACATATCTTTGCAAGGGCCCCCTATTGCAGATAATCATGATGAAAACACAAGGACCTCATTGAGACATAGTGTGGAGAGATCATTGTTTCTCCTGGATTGATGTACACATGGACAATTGACTGAACAGGGCTAGAGGTTGCCTAAGTATCCCAAGCAGGCTGCTTTGAAGAATGCTGGAATATATAAATAAATAAGATTGGGATCTGAAAATGGGTTCTCAGGCAGGACTCTGGGGAGCTTGTACAACAAATTAAACCACACAACACAGAAAACTGTAAAGGTAGGACTAGAAAATCAAGAGAGCAACATTACGAATGCCAAGGCACCTGTGAATTTGTGCTAACAAATTCTTCCTATGCTATTGAGTTACACACAATACTTTGGCGCAGGCATGGGGGGAATCAGCTGCCTTCTTCCCTCTAAGCAAAAGCAGGAAGAACAACAAGCTTTCTGTACGAGATCATTTTTTTTTAAAAAAAAATGAGTGAAATACTCAAGAATGGGCCACTGAAGGGCTCAGAAAATCCTATCGTTATGGGCAACTGACCCATTCCAGTGGACTCGAAACATCACCTGTTTGATGACTTCCTGGGCAACTGTTATCCTTATCTACCTGTAGTAATTTCTTTTGCACATCCTTATCTCAAATTCACCTTGAATTGTAGCTTGCGGAGAAACGGGAGGGCAAATCTGAGAATGGCCACTGACCTTTCAAAATACTCTGGAACAGATCTTTCTAGGATTGAGTGGACAACTTTGGATCAAATTAGTTTGATTGTGGAAGCCATTGCATTTTACCAAGCAGATACCCCAAAGCCACTCCCAGCAACACTGCATTCTGTTCTACACTCCAAGGAATGCTTCATTCACAATATGTAAATGAAGACTCGATCCTCAAGCCAAAAGCATCTAAAAAAGGCTAAATCATCACAACTGGACCAAAGTGTAGATGCTTCATTCACAAGTGGGATAGTCTTTCCCCCTCCCCACTTTTCACCTCGCTACACTAGAAGAGAGTTTGGCAATAGATTGGAGCTCCACAAAGGTATTTATTTACAGCCATTTCTCACTATCGCCCCCAGAGCCTTCAAATTTGGGGGGCATTGAGGGATTTTTTTATAGGATAAATCTGGAATGGTTCCTTGGTTTCTGAGAAGTGGGGTTAGGATAGTGGGCGCCACTGGCTGCCAAAGGTTTGTGTTTTATGAATCACGCATTGCCCTGTGCCTTGCAGAAGTGGAAGCAAAGTCCTTCTCTTTCTCACGAGAAACTACTAGTAGCATCATCTCCCTCCCCATTTGCACACCTATCACCTGCATATTCCTATCTACCATGAATTTCCAGCTGAACACGTGTCTGTCCTTCCTCATTGAGTAGCACTAGATTTGACGTTTCTTACCCAGATTGCTTGCTGGACCTAAAAGAAATGAAGTTGACTTCCATCACTTGATCAACCAGCAAGTTGATCAAACAACCCTTTGCGGGAGAGCAACACCACCAGGTGTACACAAAGAGAGAACGCACAGTTGTGAGTTATACTCCATGTCCTAAATGTGTCTACACTCTGCAGTTTTGTAACTTGGTTAATATAGCCCCTGTGCTAATATTGGCTGCATCAAAACCTCATGTTGTCTCGTGTCATCTCCATAAAGTTACGTTTTCCCTATGCTCTGAAATGAACCTATTAGCAAACCTGTTTTTAGTGCTTTCCTGCACACGGCTTCTAATTTAACCAAGCTGAAGAACATCACTTGATGTACACCCAGCCACCATGACATCCTCCTTGCTGTCTCCGGAGCCCCTCAAGATGGACAACCTGGAGGACATTTGCTAAGACCCGATTCCCCACATTGAAACATTTCTAGTTCATTGGTCTGCTGCTTAAGTCTCTTAAGTTAGGGGTCACTAACCTTTCGAACCTCAGGGACCACTAAATTCATAATTTTAAATCCTGTGGACCACTAACATGATTTGCCTAATGACCGGCTGGGTGGGCATGGCTAGGTGGTCACTTGACTGGGTGGCCAGGTCCTTACCTCCCCACTCAGGCTCTTTAGGGCCCCAACAGGAAGCAGTTGTTGGAGCTAAGCAGCCACCACGAGAAAGAGTTGGCAAAACAGCTGGCTCAGTTCAAATTGGATCTGACTGAGAAGAAGGCTCAGCAGAAGCACCTCACTGAGGACTATGAGCATAGGCTTTTCAAGCAGAGGGAAGACCTGCGGGAGTGCAAGGCCAGAAACAGGCGCAGGGAGGCTCAATGGGCTGAGATGGTCAACCAGTTCCAGGCCATGATCAAGTCCCACTGGAACAAGATCCTCTGGCTCTTTGCCACTAGTGGCACTTCCCTCCAACCTTTGCCCAAAGCCCCACACCAGGAGGCTGAAGCAGACCCCAAGTTGGAATTTCTGTCCCCCTCCAACCTGCACAAAAAGACCCCAAAGACTCCCTGTAGCAACACAAACATTCATTGCACATATCCATCCCAGGGGCCGTAGTTTGAGGACCCCTGCTTTAATGCAAGCTTAAAAATGCAAATAATTTTTCTGCAGACCACCAGTGGTCCACGGACCATTGGTTGGCGGCCGCTGTCTTAAGTAACATCAGTAAGACCTCTTGGGGGCAGTTTGCTCTCGATGACCCAGCAATCTTCTCAGCATTGCAAGCTCATTGCAAGTCCTTTAAAAAAAAAAAAGCACAACTACATGCTCAACGAGACACCTTTGTGGAAAATGAAATGTGAATTCTCGAGCTGTGCTTCACTGCCATCCATTTTCCTCAAGAGGAAACGAAGAGGAAAAGAAAAAGAAAAGAAGAAAAGAAACCAAGCCTATCTCCATCTGAGCATCAGGCACAAACAGCAGAGTGACACGGCTAAGAATCCGGACATCCGGAGAAAACAAAACGAAACAAATAGGTTACTTTGCTTACCTGTCAGAACCCAGCATGCCTCAGCCAGCTCATGCAAACTTTGTCTTATTCGTCAAACATGTTTGTTTGTGTGTGTGTGTGTGCATGTATGCGTCTGTGTCTTCACTGCCAGAACATGATAAGCACATTGGGAAGGCAATACGGCATGCAAGAGCTTGAACATTCATTGTTCCACATAAATATATAACTATGTATCTATATCCATATTTCTTTTAAGAAACCGATCCATGAACAGCGCTTTCGAGAATCTAGGCGCTCAACCCAAGAACTATTTCATTTTTAAAGGCACTTATTTTTCGGTCTCTTTCATCCTCAAAATGGAAGCAATGCTTCTTGAAACTCTTTTCCATCTAAAGTAGAGCTCTACAACTCTGAAATCTGATTCTTGTTCTAAATCAACTTGCCTGGTTTCTTGATGGAAAAGCAAAAAAAAAAACCCAAAACCACCTTCTCTTAGCTAACAGTCAAACCTCTTTTTTTTCCCCCTATCTTTCGTTCTCTCCTTCTTTTGAACGCTGAATGTGGATTTAATGGTAACTGGAGAAAACTATTATTCTGGCCTAATGGGATTTTCCATTCGGTTTGGTATTTAAAAGGACCGGATTTGATTTTTGCTGAATTTATTTTGAGGCTGTAAGGTATAGAATTGAAAATGTATCGTGCGTCAGATTCTTCATTGTTGTTTTTTTTTTAATGTCTAAATCTCAAGAATTCAGCAATCTTGCCTCCAAGATGGATTTTTTTTCCACTGTCATTTGCAAAGACGAACAACCAAGCTCTCACCAGATTTCACAATCCCGTGAGATTTCAGCGGCTTTAATTTTAGAAACATTTTAACTAGTATTTAATTTGGGAGTTTTGCAAATGTCCTCTTGGGTATTCACTGATGCCGTGATGGTGCCTGTTCTTGTTGATTTCCAGCTAATGGGCAGAACTGAGAAACTCCAGGGTTTGCAAAGGGAGACACTGAATAATAGATTTAATTCCCCTGGTGAAATCAATAACTGTGTTTACAGAGGATCTTCCTAGTGGCTGAACAGCTCTGCAATTGCATTTTTTCCAATAAGCTGAAGCTAGATGGTTACCGTTAACCTTGGTTTAGGTTTCTGCTATGGCTTCATCTCTTGTTCAAAAACAGCTGGATTTTTTTTTTTTTTTACATTCATGGTTAAGTGCATTGTAGCACTCAGAAAAAAAGTTAATTCATGACCCAGCTTAAGCATGCTCTGTTTACAGAGCAGTCTGAGGTATGTTGGCTCAGAGGTGTAAGAGGTGAGGTTTACTCCTCAGTAACAAAGACACTGAAAATTTACTTTTGAGTAGAGCCCAAACAGGCTTATTCCGTTACAGAATTAATGCTTTAATGCACACTTACTTCTATGTACATCCTTCTTCTGATACCAACACTTGATTCAGTGGCTTAAGGGGTTTAAACATATTGTGGAAATAAGACTACAGAAGTGAGGAGGGATAGCAGCCTCCGCTTTTTGCTTTTCTTATCCTCTGTTTGCTTCGTCTAATTTTCAGGCTTGCTTGTAAATATTTTTCAAAAGCCACAGGAAAATGCCCATGCATTTTTCATGTACCCTTCTACTGTTCGTTTATACCCATTTCCCTAATGCAGTGCTTTGGGGAACACGTCTTTTTGCAAATGCTTCTCTCAAGTAGAGTTTGCCCTGATAGGTGAGTAGGTGAGTTCCAGTTTCTTCAACTGGTACCCTCCAGGTATGTGGGATGCTGTTGATTGTAATGATGGGCACGGATGCCGAGCAGATAAAGGCTACCTCACTGGAAAAGAACTGTCCAGCCTTAGTCACAGCTATTCATGGATTTCAAGTCTAGAAGTTCTTGCTATGCATGGAGCAAGGTGAAACAAAAATGAAGGTGGGTCCAAAAGAGTGTTGTGCTTCCCAAGTCAAGGATCTATTCAGTACAAAAAGGAAATCTTACCTATCACTGTAGGCAGTGGCGGTAGCGGTAGTAGGTTGGGCATACCGATAGGCTGCGTAACCCCCCTGCAACACAAAGATTTCATAATCAGAGGAGAAAATCCAGAGAGCAAGCCAAATTCAATCCCCCCAACATCTCCCTCCCCAACCCTACAAAATAAGCCATGTTTAGGTTTTTCCGGTTCTGCTGTGGATATGTCTATGGAGCTTCTCAATCATTCAGGTCATGGTTTTACCCAAAGATGCTTTTCAAAAGACAACTGAGCTCTTTTGTTTGGGTTTGTTTCGCTTCTCATCCAAGAAGTTTCTTCCGTTCTGACCTCAGAACTGAACGGATGACAAGCAAAACATTTTCAAGAAGAAAAAAACAAAACTAAGACAATGCCCTTTGAAATGCACCTTTGGGACCAGTGGTGGGATTCAAATTTTTTGACTACCGCTTCTTTGGCGTGGCTGGGTGGTCATGTGACTGGGTGGGCATGGCTGGGTGGGTGTGTGACTGGGTGGGTGTGGCCAACTCCATATCACACACATCAAGGGGTGCCTCACCTGGCCTCTCCTCATCCCTCCCCCTCCCAGCCACTCCTTGCCTCGTTTTGCATGTTATGGTGAGAGAGGAAGCTTTTTCAAAGTCATCTCCCCCTTGATACTAGCCAATAAGATGAGATTTTGCTATCAGAAGACTCTGATGTACATTTCCAAATATTGTTTATCACCATTCTCTTGGTAAGACTAGGTGGAAAGATTTATTTATTTATTTATTTATTTAAATTTTTATACCACCCGTCTTCCAGAGGACTCAGGGCAGTGTACAGCTGACAATAAAACACACCTATATACAAAATTTAAAAACAGTTTAAAAGCATATTAAATAATTTGGCCCCAATGTCGTTAAAAATAAACCAACAATTAAAATCCATGTTTATAAAGAATAACAGAGTTGGAAGGGACCTTGGAGGTTTTCTAGTCCAACCCCTGCTGAAGCATGAGAACCTATACCCGTGATGGCGAACCTATGGCACAGGTCCCAGAGGTGGCAGGTGGAGCCATATCAGTGGGCACACAAGCTCATCTCCGGCACCCATGCGTGCGCCAGCCAGCTGATTTTCGGGCCTTCTGGGCCCACCAGAAGTCAGGAAACACATTGTTTCCGGCCTCCAGAGGGCCTCTGTGGGGGTGGGGAAAGCCGTTTTCACCCTCCCCAGACTCCTAGAAAGGCTCTAGAGCCTGGATCAAGCGAAAAACAGGACTGGAATTATGGATGTGGGCACGCGTGCATGTGACCCCACCGCGCTCCCCCGCTTTTGGCACGCGATGGCAAAAAGGATAGCCATCACTGCCCTATACTATTATGGACAATTTTTTTTCTTAAAAACCTCCCATGATTGGGACTTTCTGCTGGAGAGATCCCCCAATTTGAAAATGACAGGTTTGGAAAGCTGCTGATGCAACCTGCTGATGTTACGGTCCGTCAGCAGACTGTGGAGTGGGCAGCAGAGTTGGACAGTGAGGAGGTGGGGGAGGAACTTGGGCCAGTCCTGGAGTCTGGGGAAGGCCCGCACTAGGGCTCTGTGTCAGAGGCAGAGATGGGGCCAGGGCTATCTGGGAGTGATGCACGGACTCCGGAGCCTCCAGAGTCGGACAGCAGAGAGGCAGAGGAACAGGAGGAGCCTCTTCCTAGTGTGCGCATGTGCAGAGCTGCCAGAAGGCAATTAAAACAAAAGGGACTTGGGAATAAGGCTTGGAGATGATTGGCCCCCTCCCATAAGACATAAAGGAAGAGCAAAGGCACGTGGGCCCTTTGCAGGAAAGCAACATTGTTAATTCTGTTCTCTCTTTGATTCTGGACTCCGTGTGGCTTTGCCAGGTAGGTCTTTGTCAGAGTGTCAAGGGAGATAAAGGTTGGTGATTATCCTGAAGGACTTCTCCCGAAGGACTTTTTGCAATTAATTGGGATTCAGCTGTGAATGAACGTAATTCACAGCTGTTGCAATAAAAGAGGTTTTTGGGACTACTCATGAGTTTTAATGACTCAGGAAGCCAAGGTCACAACAGCTAAATGGCTAGGAGGCCTCCATGAGGATGTCAACCTCAGAGGCAGGGCTTGAAAGGAAAGGCAATTTGCAGAAGAAACTTATGGGTAGCTTCCTCAGGAGAGAACTCCAAAGAATTTAGGGAAGTAGATTTCATCAAGGTATGGGAGGACTACAAATATCTTTAAAAGGCTTAGATGTATTGATATGAAAGCAGAGGAAAGAGACATAAGACCCAGTAAACCAGAAAGGGCTTTGACAGAGTATGTGTCACTATGTCAAGCTTAATGATTTACATGCTGCAAACACCAAACCAATTGTAGTTAATGCAATTAACAAGCCATCGTTAAAACAAATCATGCCTCAGTAATGGGTTGGGAATTTAGTCATCTGTGCAGTTGTCTAGCTAAAGCAGCAATGCGAGTTCATGCTAAACTGTGATTTGTTTTAACCATGGGTTCTCTTTCACAAGCTATATCTGTCTTGAGACAGATCAACAAAGTTGATTTGGTCAATACCGTGCCTGGCTTCTCCTACTTTTTTTTCTAGCTGCTCCTGTTTGCAGTTGATTGGCCTATATTTTAATAGGTGTTTGGATGGGAGACAGAAACAAATCAGTAGGAAGCTGCAATCAAACCAGGGATCCAACATCACTTTTGACCAAAATTGCAATCGGTAAAGTCATAATGTCACCGTGGTTTCAAATAATTGACTGCCCTGAAGCAAGCAAAGTTCTGTTCCCTTCTTTGCTGACCCCAGGAATTCATCCCAGTCATCAGAGGGACTTCTTTCTCCAGGGGAGACTTGAACATGGATCCCTCAAGGCTCAGATCTGACTTTCCCATTTACCTTCTAAAAATCAAAGCTGTTATACAATAGCTATCTTCTGCTCCTCATGGAGCAGAAGATAGCTATTGGTTCTATATTTAGGGAAGAAAAACAAAATGCACAGGTACAGTATATGTGGTACCTCATTCAATAGTACTAACTGTGAGAGGGATCTTGGAGTCCTAGTGGACAACAATTTAGATATGAGCCAGCAGTGTGCAGCAGCTGCCAAAAAAGCCAACACAGTTCTAGACTGCATCAACAGAGGGATAGAATCAAGATCATGTGGAGTGTGAATACCACTTTATCATGCCTTGGTAAGGCCACACTTGGAATACTGCATCCAGTTTTGGTCGCGACGATGTAAAAAAGATGTGGAGACTCTAGAAAGAGTGCAGAGAAGAGCAGCTAAGATGATTAGGGGACTGGAGGCTAAAACATGAAAAACGGCTGCAGGAACTGGGTATGTCTAGTTTAATGAAAAGAAGGACTAGGGGAGCCATGATAGCAGTCTTTCAATATCTTGGGGGTTGCCATAAAGAAGAGGGAGTGAAGCTATTCTCCAAAGCACCTGAAGGCAGGACAAGAAGCAATGGGTGGAAACTCATCAAGAAGAGAAGCAACTTAGAACTAAGGAGAAATTTCCTGACAGTGAGAACAATTCATCAGTGGAACAACTGGCCTCTAGAAGTTGTGAATGCTCCAACACTGGAAGTTTTTAAGGAGATGTTGGGTTACCATTTGTCTGAAGTGGTGTAGGGTTTCCTGCCTAAGCAGAGGATTGGACTAGAACAGGGGTCACCAACCTTTCGAACCTCAGGGACCACTAAATTCATAATTTTAAATCCTGCGGGCCACTAATATGATCTGCCTGATGACTGGCTGGGTGGGTGTGGCTAGGTGGGCATTTTGACTGGGTGGGTGTGGCCAGATCCTCGCCTCCCTGCTTGGGCTCCTTAGGGACCCAACAGGAAGCAGTTGTTATAGCTAAGCAGCCACCATGAGAAAGAGTTGGCAAAACAGCTCAGTTCAAATTGGATCTGACCGAGGAGGAGGCTCAGCAGAAGCACCTCACTGAGGACTACGAGCATAGCCTTTCCAAGTAGAGGGAAGACCTGCGGGAGTGCAAGGCCAGGTACCGGTGCCTAGAGGCTCAGCGGGCTAAGATGGTCAGCCAGTTCCAGGCCATGATGCAGTCCCACTGGAACAAGGCCCTCCAGCTCTTTGCCACCAGCGGCTCTTCCCTCCAGCCTTCGCCCAAAGTTCCGCATCAGGAGGCCAAAGTAGACCCCAAGTCAGAATTTCTGTCCCCCTTTGATCCACACAGAAAGACCTCAAAGGGGGAGACTCCCTGCAGCAACACACACGTTCATTGCACGTATCCGTCCCAGGGGCCGTAGTTTGAGGACCCCTGATTTAATGCGATAGTATTATTATTATTATTATTATTATTATTATTATTATTATTATTATTATTATTATTATTATTTAATCTGTAGTGAGATTCACAACCTTTGAGGCTGGTTAATAGCTCAGCAGCTCGAGTCCTAACCAAGGACCTAGGAACTGTTAAGGTATCGTCGGAGTATGTAAACTATTCCGAGTAAGGTGGTTTTTTGTAGAGTCAAAATGTTCAAGTCCGGTAAATTTAGAATTTCTAAATAGCGGGGTAGCCCTTTGGGTATTGCTCCAAGGGCTCCAATTACAATCGGAACAACACATGATTTCTTTTTCCATAGTCGAAAAAAAATTTATTATTATTATTATTATTATTATTATTATTATTATTATTATTATTATTATTATTATTATTATTAAAATTTGTATACCGCCCTTCTCTCGAAGGACTCAGGGCGGTGAACAGCCAAGATTAAAATACATACAATATGAAAATTAAGATAATTTAAAACATAATTAAATCAATTTGGTTTCCCCAGTTTAAAACCCCTTACCCATAAAATTAACCCATTAAAAAATTGTTGTTGTTTTTTTAAGCCAGTCTGGCTTGCTGAAATAGAAAAGTCTTCAGGGCTTTGCGGAAAGTACGGAGGTCCGGGATCAGTCATATCCCTGGGGGGGTAGCTTGTTAAAAATGCAAATAATTTTTCTGCGACCACCAAAATTTTCTCGTGGACCACCAGTGGTCCATGTACCACCAGTTGGTGATCTCCAGGGTCCCTTCCAACTCTGTTATTCTATTCTATTCTATTCCTGTGAAACTCAGCTTTATTATTCCCCCCCCCTCTCTCAATGCACACTCAGAAAGCAGGAGGCAAAACTTTAAGGTCGAGCGATGCATGGGGAATTACATATCATGGAGGTAGCAACCATGATGCATGAATTTAAATAGGCACCATCACAACACAAATTTCGGTCTAAGCTGGGAAAGGAGACCGGTTTTCATTCCTGTTCTTGGCCCTGCATTTTTATCTGCTTTAACTTGTAATGCCAGTGGGGGGAAAAACAAATAAAACACAACTTTGGGGGCTGCCATCCTAGTATGGTGGGGATAGATAAGATTTTTATGACAGTCACCAAAAAAAAAAAAAAAAAAGGAGAGACCACTATAACGAAACAGAGTAAAGTCATTAGCATAACCATGAACTTCCATTACAGCTCGTGGCAGGGGGGGAGTTTACACACAGTATAACAAAGCTTGGCAACGTTGAAGGATAACAGAATTGCCTTTGTTATCTGATAGGTAATGTGAGTGAAATAAATCAGAATGCCCTGTGAATTTAGAGAAAGGAGAGGGGAGATCGCTTGCAAATCGGTGTCCCTGTGGAACTGGCAGCAAAATGCAACAAAGGCTGCACCTGCATCACAGGAGCAAAATTGCTACAGGGGGGAACATTAAAACAAGCCAAGGATGAAGCTCTTCTGCATTTTGAAACGGTGTTCTTGTCCAGCTAACCAGCCAATTTGTATTTGGAAGCTGGCTGGTAATATGAATACATCGTGGGCCTAAGCTGAGCTATCCAATTGGCCCTCTCTCTTGTCTAGAATCCCTCGTTTCAAAACCGAGTTGGTCAAAGAGCATAGAAGTGAAATTTCCCAGTAATATTTTTTTTCCGCAGCTGGACTCGAACCCTGGTATGGTAGAGGTTTGGTGGCTTTGTAGATTGAACACTTGTGGCTCTGAAGGTAAGTAACCAGAGAGTACTTTTGGTCCATTGTGCAAGAGCAATGCATCTTCATTTTGAGGTTTAAGGCAG
Source organism: Masticophis lateralis (assembly GCA_030761175.1). Taxonomy (NCBI): domain Eukaryota; kingdom Metazoa; phylum Chordata; class Lepidosauria; order Squamata; family Colubridae; genus Masticophis; species Masticophis lateralis. The sequence continues at coordinate 15,913,851 of JAUDYJ010000013.1, read as the reverse complement.
TGATGAAATCCAACTTTTTTAAAACTACCGGTTCTGTGGGCATGGCTTGGTGGGCGTGGTGTGGCTTGGTGGGCGTGGCAGGGGAAGGATACTGCAAAATCTCCATTTCTTCCCCACTCGTGGGGGAAGGATATTGCAAAATCTCCATTCCCACCTCACTCTGGGGCCAGCCAGAGGTGGTATTTGCTGGCTCTCCGAACTACTCAAAATTTCCGCTACTGCTTCTCCAAAATCTGTAAGAACATGCTGGATTTCACCCCTGGTTTAAGGTATCTGTTCTCAGTTTTGTGTAGTTGGCCATCTTTGACACGTATATTGCTAAAAGTAACTCCTATGACAGCTCTTTTTTTTTCTTTAGCAAACCAGACAAGTTTAAGATGTGTGGACTTAAACTCTCAGAAGCATCCTGGCTAAGGTAGGACTAGAATTTACTGTCTCCTGGTAATGAGCCACAGTGGCACAGTGGTTAGTGTGCAGTACTGCAGGCTCCTTCTGCTGACTGCTGTCTCTCTGCAATTTGGCTGTTCAAATCTCACCAGGCTCAAAGTTGGCTCAGCCTTCTATCCTTCCGAGGTGGGTAAAATGAGGACCCAGATTGTTGGGGGCAAGAGGCTGACTCTGTAAACCGCTTAGAGAGGGCTGTAAAAGCACTATGAAGCGGTATATAAAACTAAGTGCTATTCCTCCCTCCCTCCCTCCCTCCCTCCCTTCCTTCCTTCCTTAATACCAATGGTTAGAATGTGCCATTGCAAGCTAACTCTGCCCACTGACAGGAGTTCAATTCTGAGCGATTCGGCCTTCCATCCTTCTGAGGTTAGTAAAATGAAGACCCAGATTGTTGGGGGCAAGAGGCTGACTAATTACTTAGAGAGGGCTGTAAAGCCCTGTGAAGTGGTATATGAGTCTAAGTGCTATTGCTATTGCCCTTCCTTCCTTCCTTCCTTCCTTCCTTCCTTCCTTCCTTCCTCCCTCCCTCCCTCCCTCCCTCCCTCCCTCCCTCCCTCCCTCCCTCCTTTCCTTTCCTTTCCTTTCCTTTCCTTTCCTTTCCTTTCCTTTCCTTTCCTTTCCTTTCCTTCCTTCCTTCCCTCCCTCCCTCTTCTGGAAGATCTCCTCCTACGTTATGGTTGGCCTTTTTACTATTTGAGGAAGTTCACGGAGGTGGAACGTTTATATCCGTTGTTGATTTTTGATTTGCACGTTATTTATGTGGCAGTTAGTGGCATTTATTCTGCAAATTAGATTTTCAGTTGTGGAAGTGGGTTTGTGACATTCGTGTTATGGAACAATTTGACTCTAATTAGCTGTTATATTTTCCTTTTACGCACAGTACAGTTTTGCTACCTATCTGATAACATGCTCAGCTTCTGGTGTGACATAAATACATAAATAAGGCTGCTACTAATTAGGATTCTGCAAATCAAATTAAGTTTTGATCCCCAAACGGAAACCTACACTACACAGCAGAACAACCTTAGTATTTGATCATATTCATGATGAAGTTGTATGGCCTACCAGTCTAATAAATGAATTAAAAAAATAGCTAATGTGAAAATAGGCATATGCTTCAAGATTTGCAGACGAATGCTATATTTGTGTCATGCGCTCTGGAAAATCTGGCCAAATGATACATAATTTTACTGCCAACAGTATTGTTGGAACAATAAAGGGGAAAAATAAAGCTATAATTTGGTTAGGACTTAATTCCGGATTTACAGTAAACCTGCTGGAGTTAAACTATGGCTTGCAAAAGTTCTAGAAATCTCCTACATGTTGGGATTAATTAATGGATTATGCTTAGAAACCAGTCCTCAGTGAAAGGAAAACCTTCTTCCTCACTTGTTGTCAGGCCTGGAAGCCATCGTTCTCCTTGAATCTTCAGGCCTGCCACATTTACTACTGTGAGATATTGAGAGGTGGGGACTGCATGGAGCCAGGATGATATGTAGTCATAATAACATTCCTTTCTCAGAGAGTCAAGGACATCTTGCCCTGCACCTGGATGGATGGAACTGGGAGGCATCTCCAGTTGGGATGGTGTTTTGATTGGACCATGGGTACTGATTGGACATATGGGTACTGGGCAGGGACTTGGACTTTCTTTTGGGTGGGGAAAACCTGGAAACTTTCAGATTCTGGTTTTCCCAGATGTGCCAATACAACATCTCTAATAAAATGGAACTTTGAGGAGACTCAAGCCTCGGAGTTTTCTTTCATTGGGGGTGTTACTTGGAACCCTGACATTAACTCAAATCTCCTTTAAGTCTCAACCAGCTCCTTGGATCCCGGGGTGCTGTCAACCCGAAACAAGGCAGCGTGAAGACTCAGGAAAGATGACAGTTGTGCTATTTCAGAATGCATCCATACTGGATAACTCGGATTCATATATGTTTGTGCAGAAAGCAAATCCTTCTGTCTTTAGATGACCATATGACGGCTGTGGCCAGGGGGGCTTTCTTTCAGGTTCGCCTGATTTTCCAGTTGCGTCCCTTTCTGGATCGGAATGCCTTACGCACGGTCACTCACACCCTCGTCACTTCCCGTCTGGACTACTGTAACACTCTCTACATGGGGCTCCCCTTGAGGAGCACCCGGAGGCTCCAACTGGTCCAGAATGCAGCCGTGCGAGTGGTTATGGGAGTGACTCGTTGCTCCCGGGTAACACCCCTCTTGCGCGAGCTGCACTGGCTCCCAGTGGTCTTCCGGATGCGTTTCAAGATGCTAGTCACATCTTCAAAGCGCTCCATGGCTTAGGACCGGGAACCTACAGGATCGCCTTCTGCCACCGAATATCTCCCACCATCCAATACGCTCTCACAGAGAGGGCCTCCTCAGGGTGCTGTTGACTAGACAATGTCGGCTGGCGACCCCCAGGGGGAGAGCCTGCCCTACGGAATGAACTGCCCCCGGACATAAGAAGGATTCCCAACCTCCGCACTTTCTGACGTGCTCTGAAGACACTTTTGTTCCATTAAGCCGGCTGGACAGAATAGATAAATTTTAAAATGGGTTTTAATTGGTTTTAAAGGGGTTTTAGCAAGGGGTTTTAATAACGGACAACTGCTTTAAATTATTTTAATAGTTTTAATTTTTGTGTTGGGTTGTTTTAACATGGCTCTAAACCGCCCTGAGTCCTTCGGGAGAAGAGCAGTATAGAAATGTAATAAATCAATCAAATCAATCAAATCAAATGTCCTCGGGAGAAGAGTAGGGAAGAAGATTGCTCTACTCCCAATGATGGTTTACTAGGGACTAAAGGACAGTCCCAAAGATGTCGTTCTCTATCATTCAGTCAGAGCTGAAGAAGCTTCTTGAATGAGAAGCAAAATGTCTTCAAAGAAAAACCAGAAAGTCCAGTTGTTTCTGGGGGAAAAAAAGCACCTTTTGGGACAACCAAGAACCTGGATGACTGAGAATCTCCATAGACACTAAAGGATGTTATTCTACCAGAAGTTCTTATTTTACTAGGTGGAAGAGATGTAACCATGAAAGATACATAGGAAAAAGAAAGTCTGGAAGGACATTTAAAACTATCAGCTGAAAGCACGGAGGTCTGTTGGGTTTGCTTTAAAACAAATGTCAAGATGGAATGTCCATGATGGCACAACCAACACTCAGCTTGTTTTTTTTTAATGCACAATGCACATAAAAAGCAAAGTAGAACTTTGATGATGCCATTACAACCTGCCATCTAGACTTTTTTCTTTTACTATACCTTGTGGACACTCCTACTTGAAAACCCAATTTTTAGATTAAGGCAGGAGATGGGATGACGTGGAGAGGAATGTAGGCATAACGTGTCTCTGTTTCAGTGGTGAAATCCTCCGTGGTTTTCCACCTGTTCACTGGCCACGCATGCGTGCCAAACATGCACTGTGTGCATGTGCATGCACAGTGCATGCCAAACTCATGCATGTGTATGTACAGTGTGCACCAAATGCGTGCTGCACATGGAAAAAGGACACTTAACAAGGTAAGTAGAACAGCGAGGGGGGCAACAGCTGCTCTGTGCTATTTAGATTCCTTAGAAAGCAGGATTTCCTGCTTTCTGGTGCATATAAATCATGAGGCATACCTGATCGTCAGAAATACCAGTTCGGACCACTAGCTTTTTTTTACTACCGGTTTGCCAAACCAGTAGCTTTTATCACTACTGGTTCGCCCGAACCAGTGCAAACTGGTAGGATTTCACCACTGCTTTGTTCCTGTGCATTGTAGTAATAATAAATTGTATGAGGGTGATGGGATAACTCAACCCATCTGGAACGAGCTCTCCCCTGAGATAAGGAGGTTACAGGACCTTTGTACTTTTCGCCGCGCCTTAAAAACATTTTTATTTGAACAAGCTGGGCTGGCTTAACCTCCTTTATATTGGGTTTTTAAATTTTGATAATTATAATTGGATTTTTAAACTGTTGAGCCAAATTATTTAATTTGTTTTAATATGATTTTTTAACTTTTGTATTTATTGTATCTTATTCTGGCTGTTCACTGCCCTGAGTCCCGTCTGGGAGTAGGGCGGTATATTAAATAAATAAATAAATAAATAAATAAACAAACAAACAAACAAACAAACAAACAAACAAACCATGTGCAGAGAAGAACTTGCCATGGAATAAAATGTGGAAGGTGCTTCAAATAGAAACAAAACCATTTTTTTTAAAAAGGCAGCACATTGGTGGGTATTGTAGAAAAGGAGATGCTTGAAGAAGGGATACAAATGAAGTGGACATTTAGCTACACAATAGCTGCAAGTCATCAAGCAGGGGGCATCCCCAGACTATGTGATACAGGTAAACTAATAGGTAGAGTTTCAACTCCACTGTTAGAGCCACTGTTTGACTATCCCCTGTAGACATCCCTGCCTTCAAGCTTACAAATTTTGGTTGCCATGAATTGGCACTAGATCAGGGATGTCAAACTCAATTTCATTGAGGGCCACATCAAGGCCGTGGTTGACCTTGGGTGGCTGGGTGGGAGTGCCTGATTGTGTGGATGTGGCCAGCTTGATGCCACTCACTGGGCATGGCTTATTGGGTGGTCATGACTGACTGGGTGGACATGACCAGCTTGACGCCACTCTCCAAACTGCTGGCACTGGGTAGACCAGGAAACGAAAGAATTGCTGGGTGCTTTGCCTGGGATTTTTCAGATTTTCCCTGGCTTTACTGCAACCACTTTCTTTCAGTAAAAGTTGTTTGGTTTCAGCTCAATGGATTTAAGAGTTTTGCTTTCCTGGGCGACTAGCTGGGGCAGGTCCTTATTCACCTTATTCACCAATCCCCTTATTCTTTGAAAAAATAATAACTGTATTGGCTTTTCCAATGTCGACTTCAAACATGATACAATATAGTACTTAAAGCCTACTAAGGGAGCAATTTCAGTATTCCAATATTTGAGGAGCTGCCACAAAGAAGGCATTCTCCAAAGTACCAGAGGGCAGGACAAGAAACAATGGTTGGAAATTAATCAGAGAAAGAAGCAACCTCGAATCAAGGAGAAACTTCCTAGCAGTGAGAGCAATTAACCAGTGGAACAGCTGGCCTCCAGGTGCACCATCACTGCAGGTTTTTAAGACGAGATTAGACAGTCACTTGTCTGAAATGGTATAGCTTCTCCTGCTTGAGCAGGGGGCTAGACTAGAAGACCTCCAAGGTTCCTTCCATCCCTATTCTGTTCTAAGATGATCTTGATTGCATGCCTACTGACAGAAGTTGAGATTTAATAAAGTTGAATCTTTTCCCTTTGTATCTGTATGCTTCTCCAATTGATATGGAACTGAGGCCAGAATGGTCTCAGTGTGAAAAACAGAGTGTTGAGCGTCCAACAGCACTCGACACTTAGCCATGGATACCATCTCTTACCAACGGGGTGGGGTAGTTGGGTTTCGGCACGGGGCTAGAATCTGTGGATAGGCATTATGGAGCACGCTCAGTGGTGGGCGATGACTGGGGATGCGTGGGGTTAGTGGCAGAGACAACGGGACAGCAGTAACCGGAACGGAACAGGACAGCAACAACGAGATCCGCATGGCCAGCCGAATGACATCAGTAAAGCGCCCGGGATACAGCGGCGGGAACTACAAAGAGGAGCTCCCAGCTGACTGTCATTAGAGACATGCCTGCAATCATGGCTCTTATAAAACCCTGCTGGGTTACACGCTCGCTAGCTGTGTCTTTATTTTGTTTTTCATTCCTGTTTCAGGAGAGAGCTGTTGTCACGAATAAAGCCAAGTCACTTGCTATCCGAGTGTGTTCTTGTGTATTCGTGCTCACAGACCAGCGGAAGCCGAGACAAAGGAGAAAAGAAACACAAGGAAACTGGAAAGATTCACACTTCTGTAGGATTCCTGAGAATCTTGATTTCCTATTCTGCAAAGACTGTGGTTGGGTGGTTTTTGAGAGCCAGTTTGGTCAAGTGGTTAAGGCAAAAGCAAAAGACCATGAGTTTAAGTTTTGCTTTAGCCATGAAAGCCTCCTGGGTGACTGTGGGCCAGTCACTCCAGGAGACTGGAGAGTTCAAGTCCTGCCTTTAGCTGTGAAATTTAGCTGGGTGACTGTGGGCCAGTCACTCTCTCTCTCTTTTCCCCCCAACTCAATTCAGAAGGTTTGTTGTCTTGGGGAAAATAAAAGGACGAAGGTGTGTTGGATAGGCTCCCTGCTTCATTTGTAAAAAATAATAAATAGGATACAAATAAGCAAAATAAATACATCTTACAGTAGTGGCCAAAATTGTGGAAACCTTTTGGGAAAAGTGTATTTCTAAAACTAGCTAATAACACTCCCCCCCCTTTTTTAGTAGTAACATAAAATTATATATCAATGGAAAGATAATTTTATCAAGAATGTAATGCAGTAACTTTCATGATGGATTTGCTATTAGAATAGCAGTTACAGTATAAAGAAGAAAAGTGAAACGTAGAAAAAACAAGATATACAATAATGATCACCATGCCCGTTAATCCTTAGTTGGGTAACCTTTAGCATAAATGTCTTCCCATGGGGTGAACCAAGTCTTTTAGTTCTGCAGCTGTTACAATGTGAAACCAAGATTGAAGGATTGCTTCTATTAACTGGGTTTTATTGCTCGGTCGCTTCTGACTAACCAGTTTCTTTAGTCGGCTCCATAGATTTTCAATTGGGTGAAGGTCTGGGCTTTTCCCAGGCCATTCCAGCAGTGGAATAGGATGAACTTGAAACTCCAAAAACAAAAAACAAAAAAGTGGTGTTATTAGCCATTAAACCTCAACAATACACTTTTCCCAAACGGTTTCCACAATTTTGGCCACTGTTGTAGATGCTGATCCTCTCATTACGCAAAATAAGTTTTAGTACAAAGTGTTGCTTTCTAGTTCTAAATTTTACAATGAACCTTTCAGTGGCGGTCACTGGACTTGAATTTTGTAAGCGCACAGCAATGAAAACATTATGAGGTTCTGCATCAAGGGTGAAATCCTACCAGTTCGCTCTGCTTCGGGCGAACCGGAAGTGATAAAAACTACCTATTCGCCAGAACCAGCAGTAAAAAAAATGCTTTAAAAAGGTAAAAAAAAAAAAGGTTCCAAGGATTGCTATCGATTCTATGGGCATGGCTTGGTGGGCGTGGCTTGGTGGGGGCGTCATGTGACTGGGTGGGTGTGGCCAACTTTTTTTTTCTTTTTTAAAGCATTTTTTTACTACTGCTTCTGGCGAATAGGTAGTAATAAAATGCTTTAAAAAAGTAAAAGAAAAGAGGTTCCAATGATTGTGCGGCATAGCTGTGATCGTCAGAACCTTTTTTAAGTAGTAATTTTTTTACTACCTGCTCACCAGAACCAGTTTTTTAAAAAATGCTTTAAAAAAGTAAACAAACAAAAAAAGTTGGCCATGCCCACCCAGTCACATGACTACCCCCCACCAAGCCACGCCCACCAAGTCATGCCCACAGAACTGGTAGCAACAAATTTTACATTTCACCACTGATCTGCATTCATTTTGAGATATCGCAATGGTGTAGTTTAATTTGGGAATCTGTTAATTTGTGTCATTACAAAAATTGTTTAATAATAATGGCCGCTAAATGTAAATTACAGAAAATGTAATTAGAGAAACAAAGCTTAATAGGGCCTAAATACTTGTATGGCTTTACGTTTTCATGGGGTGTGTTTTCCCCTGTAGTTTGCATAATGCAGTTTACCCCAAAAGAAAGTAGCACAATGTTTGTGTATGTTCATTTGTGTGTGCAAAAAAAAAAAAAAGTTAATGATGAAGTATTCAGCTAGACTATGGCTAATCTTGTGAAAAGAAGGTCTAGGGGAGATATGACAGCAGTCTTCCGGTATTTGCCACAAAGAGGGGGGCAAACTATTTTCCAAAGCACCTGAAGGTGGAACAAGAAACAATGGATGGAAACTAATCAAGGAGAGAAGCAACCTAGAATTAAGGAAAAATTTCCTAAAAGTGAGAATAATCAACCAGTGAAACGGCTTGCATTCATTAGTTGTGGGTGCTCCATCACTGGAGGCTTTCAAGAAGAGACTGAATTGGTATATGCTCTCCTTTTTGAACCGGGGGTTGGACTAGATGATCTCCAAAGTCCTTTCCAATTCTGTTATTCTATGATACGTTGTTTTTTTTAAAAAAAACCTATAAGAACTTGTTCCTGCACATTGAAATATCAGAGCAGAAGAAAATGGAGTAAGTTGGATAAGGAAACCCACAGTATCCTGGCTGAAATACATTTTAAATCCAAAATTTGACCGGGTTATGGGATATTCCTGTAATAAACAATTCTTCCATCCCCAGAATTAACATTTACTTGTATGTGACAAGTGAAGCTGTTCAATTAAGCGAAGCAAAGCAAACACAGAGATGCGCTTACATGTTGGGAAGGAATGGCGTGCACTGATGCATTGATGATCAAACTGTGAAAACAGCCCTACTTCCTGTTCAACAGACCATGTTGTTATCTCAACCATTTCCAAATGATCTCCCTACATGCCAATTAACAGCCAGAACTGGGTCTCCATAGATAAGACAAACAACATTTACATTCCAATTAGACTTTGCCCATCACAATCTCTATTGGGATTCGAAAGGTACTCCTCTTATTTAACCGAGAGTTAATGGGAGGAGAGGAGAAATCGGTGGGCTTTGCTTGAGGTGGACCTCCCTCCAAGCCCTTGATTTCACACTGAAATTAAGGCCCAATTTAATTAGGAAGCCTCTTTAAAACTCATTCCAGAATCGGAGCAGGCTTAGCTTGTTTGTTTTTACTATTCGCCTGTTCCCTGCAATACCGCTGCGCACAAAGGGCATTTGACAACATGTACGCTACAACAAAGGGCAGGGACATAGCAGGAATAGCAATAGCACTTATATGTGCTTACAGCCCTCTCTAAGCGGTTTACAGAGTCAGCCTATCACCCCCAACAATCTGGGTCCTCATTTGACCCACCTTGGAAGGATGGAAGGCTGAGTCAACTTTGAGCTGGTCAGGATCGAACTCCTTGCAGTGGGCAGAGTTAGCCTGCAGTACTTCATTCTAACCACTGCACAGGAAGGAAGGAAGGAAGGAAGGAAGGAAGGAAGGAAGGAAGGAAGGAAGGAAGGAAGGAAGGAAGGAAGGAAGGAAGGGGAAAAGGAAGAGTAATAGCACTTAGACCTGCTGGCAGAGGGATGGATGGATGGATGGATGGAAGAAAAAGGAAAAGGAAAAGGAAAAGGAAAAGGAAAAGGAAAAGGAAAAGGAAAAGGAAAAGGAAAAGGAAAAGGAAAAGGAAAAGGAAAAGGAAAAGGAATAGAACTTAGACCTGCTGGCAGAGGGATGGAAGGAAGGAAGGAAGGAAGGAAGGAAGGAAGGAAAAGGAAAAAGAAGAGTAATAGCACTTAGACCTGCTGGCAGAGGGAGGGAGGGAGGGAGGGAGGGAGGGAGGGAGGGAGGGAGGGAGGGAGGGAGGAAGGAAGGAAGGAAGGAAGGAAGGAAGGAAGAGCAATAGAAATAGCAATAGCAATAGCACTTAGCCTTATATACAGCTTCACAGCCCTCTCTAAACAGTTTACAGAGTCAGCCTCTTGCCCCCTAACAATCTGGGTCCTCATTTTACCTTGAAGGATGGAAGGCTGAGTCAACCTTGAGCCTGTCAGGATCAAACTGCTGGCAGCAGAATTAGCCTGCGATACTGAATTCTAACCACTGCGCTAATATGACTCCGTGTACACTTCTAATAGGAATGTTGACATGGTTTTTCATTTTGAACTCCTCTTGAGTTTTTTTTTTTTCCAGATACGCTGGAGGAACCAGTATGCGTCTGATGCTGGCCATGGTCCCTAATCCCAATGTTTCTGCTGGTCATGTCCCACACTGTTCCAGGATTAGAATAAATTTCTGTACAGGCAGAAATGAGACTATGAGACTGAAGATCTGGAGTCTCAGAGTTCCTAATCTAGAGGAAAAAATCCTTGGTTGCATGAAAGGAAGGACATGGGCTCCATGGACAGCAAAGGTGACTAACAAGCAAGTACTAGAGCACATACAGTAACACCCAACACTAGAAGGCAAAATCACAAAACTCACTTATTTGGCCATGTCATGCAGGGAAATTCACTGGAGAAAGCTATTATGTTGGGAAAAGTTAGTGGTAAAAGGACACCAGGCCATCAAAGAACATGATGGCTGGACACCTCAAAGTTGATCTCGACCAAAGTGTGGAAAACTTGAACAAGTCGTGCTAGATTGGAGGATGGGGAGAGACCTGGCCCATAGAATCATGAACGGTTGGGCATGACATAATGGATACCCTCCTCCTCCTCCTCCTCCTCCTCCTCCTCCTCCTCCTCCTCCTCCTCCTCATGGATTATGGGTAACTGGTACACAGCTATCGGGGACCTATTCTAGGGACATTGTCTACAGAAGTTCTCATTCATCCAGGTCACGGATGTCCAAAAGTTGCCTTTATTTTAAAGGCAACTAGACTTTTTAAAAAAATTTTCTTCAAGATGTTTTGCTTCTCATCCAAGAAGCTTCTTCAGTTCTAACTCACTGATGGGAAATGGAAGGGACTTAGTTTCTCTGCAATCAGCCCGTCGTTAACATTCTTAAAGAAAGATCTGAAAGAATAATCAGAAAGTCCAGCTGGCTTTAAAATAGGGAGTAGGAGCGACCCATATTTGAGTAGCTGCCACAAGGATGAGAGGGGTCAACCTATTCTCCAAAGTATCTGAAGGTAGGACAAGAAGCAATGATGGAAACTAATCAAGGAATGAACCAATTTAGAACTAGAGAGATCTTTCCTAACAGTGGAATTGCTTTCCTCCAGAAGTTGTGGGTGCTCCATCACTGGAGATGTTTAAGAAGAGGTTGAACAGCCATTTGTTCGGAATGGTATAGGGCCAGATGGCGAACCTATGGCATGCGTGCCAGAGGTGGCACACAGAGCCCTCTCTGTGGGCACACGCACCATCACCAGCTGGTCTAGAGGTTTCTGGCACACCAGCTGGTCTTTGTGGACTCCGGAGTGCCAGAAAACGGCCTGAAAACAGCCTGAAAAATGGCCAAAACCCAGGTCATTTTTGGGTTGTTTTCTGGGCTGTTTCCAGGCTGTTTGGGGAGCATTTTTTGGCCCAAAAATACCCCTCCAAAATGCCCTGAAAACAGCCTGAAAAACAGCCAAAAACAATAAAAAAAAAACAGGCATGTGTACGCCGGCCAGCTAGTCTTTGGGTTTCCTGTGCTCTGGCACGTGCGAAGACCAGCCGGCTGGCATGCATGCACGTGCCAGAAATCCAAAGACCAGCTGGTTGGCATGCACATGCGCACCGGCCAGCTGATCTTCAGGTTTCCAGTGCTCTGGCGGATGGACATGCATTCCAGTTTGGGCACTTAGTGGTATAGGGTTTCCTGCTTGAGCAGAGGATTGGACTAAAACACCTCCAAAGTCCTTTCGCAGCTCAGTCATTCTGTTAAATCAAGCTTGGGTTATTCTGAGTTTCTTTTTCAGATTCTCCTCAGGAACAAGTATCTTCTTCAAAAGTTTCCTCTCAGTGTTTCACTTTGACCCAGTCTCAATCCCAGGGCCCGGTTTAAATTCCATCATTGTTCCTGCCTCATATATTCTTTTTTCCCTGGGACTGAATTCACTTCTCTGAAAGTCGAATCTTACTAGCATCTCGATCCTTGCTTCTTTCCCAAAGACAGATTCTACTTTCCTTCATGACAGGAGGAACATTCTGGCACAGATGGCCTTTCAAAATACGGTATTTGCCAAATTTAGAGGTAGAGAAAAATTGTTGGTAATTCCTTGGATTATTTTTAGATGAAGCAAAAGTCTCAGGCCATTTTTTCAGTTGTTGTTAGTTGCGAAGCTGTGTCCAATCCATTGCGACCCAATGGACAACATTCCTCCAGGTCTTTCTGTCCTCTACCATCCTCTGGAGTCCATTTAAGCTCATGCCGACTGCTTCAGTGACTCCATCCAGCCACTTCGTTCTCTGTCGTCCTCTTCTTTTGCCCTCAGTCATTCCCAGCATGAGGCTCTTGTCCAGTGAGTCCTTCCTTCTCATTAGGTGGCCAAAGTATTTGAGTTTCCTCTTCAGGATCTGGCCTTCTAAAGAGCAGTCAGGATTGATCTCTTCTAGGACTTACTGGTTGGATCGCCTTGCAATCCAAGGGACTCGCAGGAATCTTCTCCCGGGACATTAGCTGTGGCATTTACATGGTTGCTGAACCTATCCCATTTCCCAAGGAGTTTCCTGCCGATGCTTTCTCTTCAGGTTTAATGAAAGGTAGCAGAGAGGGGACTGTGTAATGAAATTTTACATGCATCCTTTGGCACATACATCTTTAAATCCATGTTGAACACCATGTACACCTAGGAGATGGTTTCCAAAATTCTCATTTCTTTTGAAAGAACTTTAATTGAAATTTTGCTGGAACTTGTCTCTGAGGTTCAACTTTTATTTAGTGATGAATATTGATGGAGTGTTCAATTGTGAAAGAGTTATAACTCAGAACCAAGCTACCCATTTGATGTAATATATGTTACATCAATATATATTACACTTGTATACAGTGCTTCCTTTCTTTTTTATAAGAGCCACGGAGGTGCAGTGGTTGGAATGCAGTATTTCAGGCTAATTCTGCTACTAGCAGTTCAATCCTGACCGGCTCAAGGTTGACTCAACCTTCCATCCTTATCATCTTTTAACAACCCCATAATCCCTTGCTGGGTGGAGTCTGGGCAACTGAATAGAGCTAGCAGGGTGTTTACTGGCCAGATGCCCTTCCTGTCACCAATGCGGAGTTTTATTCAGCAGATATATTCTCATTGAGAGAAATATCTACCTCTACCTAGGATCTGATTGTGAGGTGAGAGCTCCATCTCTAGGCCACCACACCATTCCTAGGCTTCCATTCTTATGAAGTCAGTAAAATGAGGACCCAGATTGTTGCGGGCAATAGGCTGACTCTGTAAACTGCTTAGAGAGGGCTATAAAGCACTGTGAAGCAGTCTATAAATCTAAGTGCTATCTAAGCTATAGCTAAGGTCTAGAGCTGCTTGAGATAGTAAAGGTAAATATAAAGGTTCCCCTCACACATATGTGCTAGTTGTTCCTGATTCTAGGGGACGGTGCTCATCTCCGTTTCAAAGCCGAAGAGCTGGCGGTGTCCGAAGATGTCTCCGTGGTCATGTGGCCGGAATGACTAAATGCCAAAGGCACATGGAATGCTGTTCCCTTCCCACCAAAGGTGGTCCCTATTTTTCTACTTGCATTTTTGACGTGCTTTCAAACTGCTTGGTTGGCAGAAGCTGGGACAAGTAACGGGAGCTCACCCAGGGGTGAAATGTAAAATGTGTTACTACTGGTTCTGTGGGTGGGGCTTGGTGGGGGGGAGGTAATGTGCCTGGGTGGGCGTAGCCAACTTTTTTTAAAAAAAAACTTTTCAAAGCATTTTTTTTTAATGCTTTGAAAAGCCTCTGCAGATCAGGCAACTCAGCTGGGATCGTCAGAGACTTTTCAAAGCATTTTTTTAACCACCTCTTCGGCCAAGAGGTTGCAGAAAAAAAGTGCTTTGAAAAGCTTCTGATGATCCCAGCTGAGCCACGCGATCGTCAGAGGCTTTTTTTTTTTACTTTTAAAAGCATTTTTTCATCAGAAAAAATCACCTCTGATGATCATGCAGCTCATCTGGGCTTTGGGGGAGGAGGGGTGCAGGGATTTTTACTACCGGTTCTCCGAACCACCCGCCGCCATCGCTACCGGATCATGTGATTTGGTCTGAACTGGAAGCATTTCACCCCTGAGCTCACCCCATTACGCGGCACTAGGGATTTGAACCACCAAACTGCCAACCTTTCGATCGGCAAGCTCAGCGTCTTAGCCACTGAGCCACCGCATCCCTTCCTTGAGGTAGTAGCAGAGAGTTAATTTTGTACAATATGCAATAGCAATGCACATTGTAATACAAGTGCTCAATGCATTGTGTTAGATCCCCTTGGACTCCTTCTGACAGAATGCAAAGAGCTCTTCCTTTGATTCTAAACTTCATTCTAAGCTAGAGTTCATTTCTATGGAACATTGACATGGAGTTGGGTTCAGTTGATGGTCAGATCAAAGCAGCCTCCTTGAGAAACAGAATTACTTATGAGTAATGCAGACATGACAGAATGCATATCATCATCATCATCATCATCATCATATTCATGAATAAGACTCTTCTCAAAAGTAGAACACATTAGAAGGCCATCTTTGAGAGCCTGCATCTAAAAACCATCTCCCAGTTCAGAAAGACCATTTCCCCCTCAACATTCTACGTTCTCTAATCTTCTTGTTGACCTTACTTATTTTTTTCCCCCAACTGAACTCTTTGATCTTTATTTCAGTTGATGGAATAGAATTTTGTTCCTATATGACCAAAAACTACAAATAATAGTGATATGGTGTGGTAAGAAATGCAAGTGTGACAGATAAGTATTCTTAATAGGATTCTGTGAAGCATCTATCTTGACACACTTGAAACTTCAAACTGAATTTTCAGATTGAATTGATATATCAAGTCCAATACCTCTGAATCTCTTTAAATAGGAGCCTGAGTGGTGTAGGAGGCTAATGCCTCCTACTAAGGCAGTATTTAACATCCAGCTGCCTGCAATTACTGCGAGTTCAATCCTAGCCAGGCTCAAGGTTGACTCAGCCTTCCATCCTTTCTAAGGTGGGTAAATTGAGGGCCCAGTTTGTGGGGGCAATAAGCTGACTTTGTATAAATATACAAAAGTATGAAGGCTATTGCTTAACGCACTGTAAGCCACCCTGAGTCTCCGGAGAAGGGCGGCATATAAATCAAATTTTAAAAAAAAGACATCTATACGCACACATTTTATTGAATCAAGCTGAATAGAAACATCAAATTTAACTAACTCTCCTTTTAAATAAGATCACAAATCTGAATGAGATTTTGGCTGATTCCCCCCCCCCCCCCTCCATCTCAATGGACTCCATCCATTAAGACAATACAATATTTTGAGGAACAACAAAATATGTCCTTCAGCTTGGAGAAAGGACATGCTAACGCTCTCCAAATCTTAGAAAGTAACTGGTTTGCTGATGCTACAAAACCTTAAGTTACAGGAGGCTCATCATTTTCTCAAAGGAGATCCTCTCACAGTAGTTGAAATAATATTCCAGAAGTTGTGAATGCTCCAACACAGGAACTTTTTAAGAGATCGGACAACCATTTGTCTGAAATGGTATAGGGCAGTGATGGTGAACCTTTTCGGCACCGAATGCCCAAACCAGAAGGTGAGTGCATGGCTGTGCATGAGTGCGTGCCGGAGCACTGGAAACATGTGCACGCTGGCCAGCTTTCGGTTTTTGGCATGTGCATGCATGCCAGCCAGCTGCTATTCGCATACACTGGAGCACCAGAACCCTAAGCTGGCCGGCATGTGCATGCCTGTTTTTTGGCTGTTTTTGGCTGCTTTTTGGGACAAAACTGGCACAGAAATGGCCCAGAAAATGGCTGAAAAATTACCTGTTTAGGGGGCATTTTGTGGGCTGTTTTCAAGCCGTTTTCTGGCACTCCAGAGACCAGAAAGACAAAAAAAATGGCCTGAAAATGGCCCTGAAGCACTGGAAACATGTGTATGCCAGCCAGCTGGTCTTCGCATGCACTGGAGCACCGGAACCCCAAAAGACCAGCTGGCTGGTATGTACATGCCTTTTTTTTGGCCATTTTTGGCTGTTTTTTGGGCCATTTTCAGGTCATTTTCTAGCACTCTGGAGCCCAACAAGACCAAACAATGGCCTGAAAATGGCCCAGAAAATGGCCCAGAAATGGCTGAAAAATGACCTGTTTTGGGGGTGTTTTCAGGCCGTTTTCAGGCCGTTTTCTGGCATTCCGGAGCCCATGAAGACCAGCTGGTGCAGAGAAACCAGAAGAGCAGTTGGCTCTGCGTGCCACCTCTGGCACACATGCCATTGGTTCGCCATCACAGGTATAGGGTTTCCTACCTAAGCAGGGGGTTGGATTTGAAGACCTCCAAGGTCTCTTCCAACTCTGTTATTCTATTCTGATAAGCTCTATCTCTAACTCTCCTCGTTCTGCAGAGGGTTGGATTTGATGGACTGCAAAAGCTTTTCCTTTTTCTTGATGATTCTCTGACAGGGTAGAGGAGTGATGGCACACACCTGTCCTCTGGAATGCATTCCCAAATAATGAAGCAAGGGGAAAAAAAATCTTACTCATGCCCACCATTCATTTATGGGATTCACAAAGCATAAATGAACAAATAGCTGATCTCTTTATTCTATTACCACGTAAAAAGGGGGTGAATGGGTGAAAGGAACACATCACATATAAAATTCCACAATTCAAAGCTGCTTTGATGGGCGTCATCAGATAAAATAACTTGGTAGACAGTAGCTCAAAGTACTCTTATGAGTCATTATATAGCAACAGATTCTCCACCACCAGGCTCAGTATTAAATGATGAGAAATATGTAGGGGGTGCCCTCAAGCTATGCTGCTGGACCTTCTGGTAGAATTTGGTTAGTAAATGTGAGAAATACTCAGTGATGGAGCACCCAGAACCTCTGAAGGCAAGCCGTTCCACTGGTTAATTGTTCTCCCTGTCAGGAAATTTCTCCCTAGTTCTAGGTTGCTTCTCTCCTTGATTAGTTTCCATCCATTGCTTCTTATCCTGCTTTGGTGCTTTGAAGAACAAGTCAGCCTGCTCTTCTCTGTGACTGCCTCAGTGGTGGGTTCCTCCCAGTTCGTCTGAGCCAGTAGCGGTTCTCTTTGTTTGGGAGCTGGGCCCTCCACCACCACCCCCGCGTTATTCTTACCTTTTATTTGGCCCCACCCCCAATCTATTGCTGCCTCCTGAGTCCCAGCTGATTGGCTAGAAGGAAAAAGACTGTTTAAACTCTTGTCGCAGGGCTTCAAAGGGCCACCCTACAGCTGATCAGCGGTAAAAGGCAGTGTGGTGATAGACCTGTGCGCTCCAAAAACAAATAGGTAGACCGGAACGCTCCAAAAACAATTGGGTAGACAGTATGGCTCTGCAAGCAGTTAAAAGCCTGATAGACCAGTACCTCTGCTAAATCCTAAAGAATTGTCACATGACCATCAAGCCACGCCCATAAAGTAAGCCACACCCACAGAACCTCTCAAGTACTGGAAAACTGCTGTCATATTGGCCCCAGTCCTTGTCTTTGTTAAACTGGCCTTAACAATTGTTCATTGTTAATAAGGGACTGTAGGCAGGGGTGGGCTGCTGGGGTTCAGGGGCTGCAGGGGTTTGGGAGAACTTCTAGCTAAGATTTTGTGCAGTTTGGAGAACCACCAAATCCCACTCCTGGCTGGTCCTGCCCACCCCATCCCGCCCCTCCCAGAAGTCCCCACGTGGCCCGTTTGGGATGCAGATAAGTGCAGGGTGTGCACGAGACTCGGAGAGTGTGAAAAACGGGCGTACTGGAAGTTTGGGAAGGCCGGAAGTGGGCCTGTTTCTGGCCTCTAAAGGGCCTCTGGAGCCTGGGGAGGCCATTTTCACCCTTCCAGAGACACAAGGAAAGCCTCCCAAGGCCAGGGAGGGCAACCCCCCCCCTCCCGGTGCAGGAGGCCAATGGGACCACACCCACCATAGCCACACCCACCCAGCAACTGGGCAGAGAACCCCTTGCTAACCTTTTTGAAGCCCACCCCTGGTTGCATGACCCCTTATGACCTTTCTGTGATTGTGTTCTAAGGAAGACTAGATGGATAATCAGCCAATTCCAGTTAAATTATTTTAACGTCAAATGTTTCTATATATAAAAAAAGAGCTCTGGGTGGCCCATTTTCCATCATATTCTTTTTTCTATCCTCACGATGGGAGAGAGGAGTTGGAGCCAACAAAGAAAGGAAGGCAAATCTACAGATGTTAACATCTGGATTGCTCCCCACAGTTTGAGCAATTGTTCTCCTTCAGAGCCGGTTGCTTCTTGCTTTCATTATCAAATTATTCCGACATTCTCAGTCAGCCACTGGTGATAGCTAGAAGGTGAAGGTGAAGGTGAGATAGCATTTTCTTTGCTAAAGATGACCATTGGCTTAAATATTTCATATGTGTATAAAGTTGCAAGAGGATATTCTTGCTTTTCTTTTATTAGTCCTATTTTAGCAGCCCACGTTTACATCTCTCTCTGTGGAAAAGAGGGGTGTTTTTTTTTTTTTTAAATCTCTTTTGTGTGATGTGGATTAGTGTGGAGAAATAGCCATCTCCTGCTCCCACACAGCATGGGACAAACCCAGCAATTAACTTTGTTGGAAAGAAAAAAGCTAGGAAATAACTGACTTTATGAAAAGTCAGTATTTCCATTACTTTACTTTGGCACCCAAATTTTAGCCAAGGATGCTCCTATAGATATAAATAGAGAAGCATACAATGAATGGTTGCAGGAACTGGGCATGGCTACTCTAGTGAAGAGAAGGACCAGGGGAGACATGATAGCAGTCTTCCAATATTTGAGGGACTGCCACAGAGAGGAGGGTGTCAAATTATTTTCCAAAGCAACTGAAGGTCAGATAAGGAATAATGGATGGAAACTGAACAAGGAGAGATTCAACCTGGAAATACAGAGGAATTTCCTGACAGTAAGAACAGTCAACCAATGGAACGGAAGTTGCCTTTGGAAGTTGTGGGAGCTTCATCCCTGGAAGCTTTCAAGAAGAGACTGGGCTACCATCTGTCAGAAATGGTGTAAGGTCTCCTGTTTTTGGTGGGGGATTGGACTAGATGACCTACAAGGTCCCTTCCAACTCTGTTAATTTGTAATTGTGCATAATTCAAATAAATGTGTAATTCTCTACACTAAATTGTAGAGTGTACAATTCTCTACAAATTTGGATATACACCTAATGTACAGAATCTAGATCGGGGATCTCCAAACTTGGCAACCATAAGACTTCTGGACTTCAACTCCCAGAATTCCCCAGATAACATTACTAGCTGGGAAATTCTGGGAGTTGAAGTCCATAAGTCTTTTATAGCATGTCAAGTGACCCAGAAACTGATAGATGAAATAACTACCTCACATATCAGATAACTAACTCAAGATCATCCAAGACTTGTTCATGTAAGTTCTCCATGGATTTTGGAATCTGACTTAAAATTATAAAGATTTGATAAGGAAATAAGTTTCTCCCTTCTGAGCTTCTAAGAGTTTCTGATTGGAAGCAGAGCATTGAATGAAATGGGCAATGGTTGAATCCAACAGTAGAGCTTTGGGAATTTTCTTTCGATTTAAGTCAAAGGCATTCTTAGTTATTCAAGGGTCTCAGATAGTTAAGGAGATACATTCTGGAGAGCCACTAAGTGGCCTAGATAAGCTTTTCTGAAGAGGTGTTTTTGAGATGTATTTAGAATCCAATTCTCCATAGTCACGCTGGAAAGAACTCTCCATTGTGATTAGAATAGAGTAGAGTGGAGTGGAGTGGAGTGGAACGGAACGGAACAGAATAGAATAACAGAGTTGGAAGGGACCTTGGAAGTCTTCTAGTCCAACCCCTGCTTAGGCAGGAAACCTTACACCACTTCAGACAAATAGTTATCCAACATCTTCTTAAAAATTTCCAGTTCCAGTTTCACAACTTCTGGATGCAAGTTGCTCCACTGATTAATTGTTCTAACAGTCAGGAAATTTCTCCTTAGTTCTAGGTTGCTTCTCTCCTTGATGAGTTTCCACCCATTGCTTCTTGTCCTGTCCTCAGGTGCTTTGGAGAATAGCTTGACTCCCCCTTCTTTGGGGCAGCCCCTGAGATATTGGAAGACTGCTTTCATGTCTTCCCTAGTCCTTCTTTTCATCAAACCAGACATAACCAGTTCCTGCAACCGTTCTTCATATGTTTTAGCCTCCAGTCCCCTAATCATCTTAGCTGCTCTTCTCTGCACTCTTTCTAGAGTCTCCACATCTTTTTTACATCGTGGCGACCAAAACTGGATGCAGGAGTCCCAAGTGTGGCCTTACCAAGGCCTTATAAAGTGGTATTAACACTTCACGTGATCTTAATTCTATCCCTCTGTTGATGCAGCCTATAACTGTGTTGGCTTTTTTGGCAGCTGCTGCACACTGCTGGCTGATATTTAAATGGTTGTCCACTAGGTTCTTAGACAGTTAGGAGATATCAGTTTGGGGGTAGTTTAAGTAGGCAATACAGCATCACTTCATGTTTAAAGTACTTTGGGATTAACACACAATCCCAAAGTACTTTAAATATGAACTCATAAATTTATATGGATTATTTAAAGTTCTTTGAGATTAGCACATAATACATATTGGACAAGATTTGCCCACAATGTACATTATCTTGTTTCCTAGAAGGTCTGCATGAAGCATTGCCAGAAGCAATCACCCGGATAACTGAATTGGACATCTAGCTATGAGGCCACTGCCGTACCCTTGTAAAAGTTTTGTTTATAATTATGTGGCTTGTGTATATATGTTTACTTCTCTTCTGTTGTGTTCTCATAATACACTAAATAACAATTAGCACATAATGTGCATCCAGAAATTCCAAATTTAGTTCAGCCAGCATTGGATCAGGCAAGCTAGTCATTTGAGTGAAAAGCAACTTTATGTGATCCTTTAATCTAATGCAGCAAAATAATTCTTACCATTGGCATGAAACATTTCGCTGTTACCAGTACATGAACCATCTCTCCCATCACTCAAAATGAAATGGCCAATACTTGAAAGTTGGGTGAGTTATTTTGGCAAAGATATCTCACAAGCTCTTTTCTCTTTTCTCTTATGTTTAGAGTATTTTTTCTTTTTCACCCAGACAAGAAACAAGGGATGGAAACTAATCAAGGAAAGAAGCAACCTAGAACTAAGGAGAAATTCCCTAACCTAAGAACCATTAACCAGTGGAACGGTTAATCAATCATACAGGTCATGGTTGTCCCAAAGGTGCTTTTTCAAAAGGCAGCTGGATTGTCTTTGTTTTTCCTTGAAGACGTTTCACTTCTCATCCAAGAAGCTTCTTCAGCTCTGACTTCACAACTGAAGAAGCTTCTTGGATGAGAAATGAAACATCTCCAAGAAAAAAAACGAGAAAGTCCAGTTGCCTTTTGAAAAAAGCACCTTTGGGAGAACAATTCCTCCCCTCCTCCATCCATGGTCATTCTGTTTATCTCTTTAGGTTAATAAATATTGATGATATATATTATTCTTAGATGATAGGGGGTTGGAGGTTAAAACATAGGAAGAATTGGGTTTGTCAAGTAAAAAGAAGAACTAGGGATGACAGAACAGTTGTGTTTGAGGGTCTGTTACAAAGAAGAGGGGGAAACATATCTATTGGGTATACTCACCAACAACTATGAAAAAGAAACAATATATTTAATTACACATATTCTGACCACAGCAAGAATCATTTTTGCACAAAATTGAAAATCGAAAGAAATCCCAACACAAAATAAAATAATATCAAAAGTAATGGAATGTGCTGAGATGGACAAACTCACTAAAGAAATCCAAGAAAAGGAAGAATCTGAATACTACCTGGTCTGGCAAAAACGGTATCAGTGGCTGGAGAAAAGGCAAACCAAATAAAAAGACGACCCTAAACAATTTGAACCAAATTGTGTACCACATGAGATACAATAAAGCTGCAACAAAACTTCACCAAATATCGTTATATAAGGTGAGTTGTGGGAAAATATATGCAATTTACCGATGTACTGTCTTACGAAACAAGAAGGCACGTTTAAATGTTGTATATGTTGCATATTGTACTTGTATGTGTTTTGTCTTCATTCTTTTGTGTGTGTGTGTTTTTAATTTAATAAAAAAAAATTAAAAAAAGAAGAAGAAGAGGAGGTCAACCTATTTTTCCAAAGCAACTGAAGGCCAAATAAGGAATAATGGATGGAAACTGATCAAGAAGAGAAGCAACTTTCCTAAGGAGAAATTTCCTAACAGTGAGAACAATTATCCAGTGGAACGGCTTACTTTCAGAAGTCATGGGTGCTCCATCACTGGAGGTTTTCAAGAAGAGATTGAGACAGCCAATTGTCTTGGAATGATGTATAGGGTCCTGCTTGAGCAAGGGGTTGGAGTAGAAAACCTCCAAGGTCCTTTCCAACCCTGTTATTCCGATTTTGTTTCCCATCCACGGGATACGAAAATTCAGCCAACAAATTAAATAAATTAAGCATTTGCTGCTGACTTCCAGCACTCCAATAAGTTCTATCATTTGGCCTTGAAGGAGTTCCATCAATGATTCTTCACCTCACATACCGCAAGACTCAGAGAAAGCCGCGTTTGATATCTTTTCTAACAAAGTTCACCACTGCGAGATGCCTTTGCACTTCTACTTTTGTTGTTGTTGTTGATAGATATCTATGTTTTTTCTGAAACTCTGCTTCTTTTTCTCTCATCTATCACCCTCATATATATATATATATATATATATATATATATATATATATATATATATATATATATATATATATATATATATATATATATATATATATATATATATTTCTTCCTCCCTGTATCTACCTGGGCTTCCTGCTGTTCTTGTTCAAATCATGTTTCTGTTGTCAGCTCTTTCTGCCTTTCTTCTCTGACTCAAGTTTCAGTTCCCTCCATTTAAAATGGCTAACTGAGCTGAAGCTGGAAGGTGATCGATCTCGGAAGCGGTCAATATTTCAGGGCTCTGTTGGGAACTCATAAATTCCGAGCCACATATTTTCTCTACCAGGCAGATCTCATATTTTTTTACTCAGTCCCGGCAAATAATGGAAGGGAGAGGAGAGGAAAGAATGACAGAGAGGAAATGGAATTGGGCAAGAAAAGGGAGCCGAGCTAGCTGCCTTTTGAAATATGAAAACACACCACAGAGCTTGCAAGACTGATCTCATCCTTTTTAGATTTTGGTTCAGAGCACCGCTAAGAACATGGCGGGGAAAAAGGAGCCTTCTCATGCAGCCAGGTTTTTTGAAAATTCCCCTATTAAATTTTCAGTGGGAAGTGATTGCTATGCTGGGCAATGTCTCTTTAAAGATGCTTTGTGACCTTTGGGGAGAGAAATATTACAAGGAACCGAGCAGATTTCTAGTCAAAAGCGGCAATTTTGGAGAGAGAGAGAGGTTTCCCCATTTCTTAAATTGTTATGTTAGGTCCTTCCCTGCTTTGTAACTTGTTCAGAGGGAGAAGAAAAACATCAACAACCTTATCACTAAAACAGATTGTTTGTAGGAAGAACAAAAAACCAACCAGGCTTGTTTCATACTCAATCAAAAGGAATGTGCAATACATTTTAGACTTTATACTGGACAGTCAATTGGTTTTCCCGGTTGCAATGTATGGCTGTGAAAGTGGGACCATAAGGAAGGCTGAGCATCAAATAATTGAGGCCTTTGAACTCTTTTTTTTTTTTAAATTTAATTTATATGCCGCCCTTCTCCAGAGACTCAGGGCAGCTTACAATGCGTTAAGCAATAGCCTTCATACTTTTGTATATACCTGCTTAGTAGGGCTTTCGCCCCCCTCCCCCAAGTGGTGTTCTTTTTTATATGAAGTCAGCTTATTGCCCCCACAATCTGGGTCCTCATTTTACCTACCTTGAAAGGATGGAAGGCTGAGTCAACCTTGAGCCTGGTGAGATTCGAACTTGCAGTAATTGCAGGCAGCTGGTGTCACTTTAGCACTACTTAAGCTGCTGCGCCACCCAGGCTCTTCTCTGGTGCTGGAGAAGACTCCTGTGAGTCCCTTGGTCTGCAAGGCCATCCAACCAGTCAGTCCTAGAGGAGATCAACCCTGACTGCTCTTTAGAAGGCCAGATCCTGAAGATGAAACTCAAATACTTTGGCCACCTAATGAGAAGGAAGGACTCCCTGGAGAAGAGCCTAATGCTGGGAAAGATTGAGGGCAAAAGAAGAAGGGAATGACAGAGAACGAGGTGGTTGGATGGAGTCACTGAAGCAGTAGGCGTGAACTTCAGAGGATGGTAGAGGACAGGAAGGCCTAGAGGAATATTGTCCATGGGGTTGCATGGGTCGGACATGACTTCACAACTAAGAACAACAAATGATGTCACACTTGGAATACTGTGTCCAATTCTGGTCATCGCAATACAAAAAAAGATGCTGAGGCCCCAGAAAGAATGCAGAGAAGAACAAGAAAGATAATAAAGAGTCTAGTAGCTAAACAATATGATGAACATCTAAGGGAACTAGGTATGTCTAGTCTAACGGAGAGAAGATTTAGGAGTGACATGAAAGCTGGTGATGATAGTTGTCTTCCAGTACTAGAGGGTCAGTCACAAAGAAGAAGGAGTTGACACAATCTCCAAAGCACCTGAGGGCAAGACAAGAAGTAATGGCTGGAAGATTATCAAAGAGAGATCCAATCTGGAATTAAGGAGAAATTTCCTAACAGTGAGAATAATCAATCAATGGAACAGCTTGCCTCCAGAAATGGTGGGTCCTTCATCGCTGGAGGTTTTCAATAAGAAATTGGACAATCATTTGTCCAAAATGGTATAAGGTCTTTTGCTGAAGCAGGAGATAAGACTGGAAGATCTCCAAGGTCCTTTCCAATGTCGTTCTTCTATGTTCTAAGTCTTAGTTATAGATTGGACAAGTTTGGTTCTAATTTAGTCGTAGCATTCTGGGACTGAAAAAATATCCAATGTCCCATCCCTCCCACTCTTCCTAAGTCATAACTGCGTACACAGACACAACTAGTAGGACAAAATAAAGAAACAAAAAAATCAACCTGATAGATGAGAATGGCCAGTCACATCCATAATGTTGGCAAGAAAGCTACATGGACATGTTGAAAAAAAAAAAAAAACCCACGAGATCTTTACTAAGGGATGGGCTGCTGGGGGTTCATAGGGGTTCAGGAGAACCTCTTGCTAAGATTCTGTGCAGTTTGGAGAACCCCTAAATCCCACTCCTGGCTGGCCTGCCGCCCCGCCCCTCCCCTTCCAAGAGTCTCCACGTGGCCTGTTTTGGATGCAGGGCATGCACAGAGGCACGGAGAGGGTGAAAAACGGGCCTACCAGAAGTTTGGGAAGGCCAGAAATGGGCCTATTTCTGGCCTCCAGAGGACCTCTGGAGTCTGGGGAGGCCGTTTTCACCCTCCCGGAGGCTTGAGAAGAGCCTCCGGAGGCTGGGGAAGGCAAAAATATTAGGCAATGCCCACCATGGCCACACCCACCCAGCAACCGGTCAGAGAGCCACTTTCTAAAATTTTTGAAGAAATGGTCCCCTGGAAAGAACAAATAGTTTCACTTAATTGGAGACTCCTTTTTATGGCCAAGATGGTATTTATCAACTTTCAAGAGAGACAAATGAAAAACACCCCCATCATCAGGGTACTATTTGTTATCTTCTGCTAAGCCATTTTCTTCTTTCTGCTCAAATGCAGCTCTTGACAGCTGCCCGTCTCTTCTAGCTTTGCTCCTGGGAAAACCCAGCATTGTGTAACAGTTCACCAAAACAAAGTTTCACTTTGATTTTTGCTTGAGGCCAAATCTGGTAACAATCTAAGGAGCTGCAGAAATCTTCTTCTTGTTAAAATTTCTCATCTGTTTCACCTCCAGAGGATTTACGGAATGACGGTGGAACTTAAGCAGTGATTAAGAAAGGCGACTCTACCCTGACCGAGTGGACTGTCTGAGCCCATGGAGATGCATTTAAGACATCATCAAGCTCAAAAAGGATTTGCTCACTGCTCCAACTTCAGGCTTCGTATCACCCACTCCTCGGCATGAATAGAATTAGTGCCAGCAAGAGAAATTATCCTGGATTATTTTCTTTCCTAGCAAACCTTGTACAATTTAATGAAATCGAATTTGACGTTGAAATGGTGACATCCTCCTAGGTGAAGTTTACTGTTCTTCCATGTTTTTAAGTCACGAAAGGGCCGGGAAGGACAAGCTGTTTCATAGAGTTGGAAGGGACAATGGAGGCCTTCTAGTCCAACTCCATGCCCATGGCAGAAGATCTTATATCATCCTGGATAAGTGGTTATCCAGTCTATTCTTGAAAATCTGGAGCATCCACAATTGCAGAAAGCAAGATGTTCCACTGATTAATTGTTCTCACTGTCGGGAAATTTCTCCTTCATTTTGGGATGGATCTCCATTTAGTGAGCTTCCACCTATTGCTAGAGTAGTGGCCAAAATTGTGGAAACGGTTTGGGAAAAGTGTATTTTCTAAAACTAGCTAATAATACCACTTTTTTTTTTTTTTTTGGAGTAGTACCATAAAATTATATATCAACGGAAAGATAATTTAATCAAGAATGTAATGCAATAACTTTTAGGAAGGTTTTTCTATTAAAATAGCAGTTACAGTATAAAGAAGAAAAGTGAAACACAGAAAAAAAAAATGAGGTACACAAAAATGATCACCGTAGAAAAAATGAAGTATACAAAAAATTATCACCGTGTCAGTCAATACTTAGTTGGGTAAACTTCAGCAAGAATGACGGCCTTACAATGTCTTCTTATGGAGTGAACCAAGTCTTTGAGTTCTGCAGTTGTTATAATGTGACACTAAGATTGAATGATGGCTTCTATTAACTGGGTTTTATTGCTGGGTCGCTTCTGACTAACACGTTTTTTTAGGCGGCTCCATAGATTTTCAATGGGGTTAAGGTCTGGGCTATTCCCAGGCCATTCCAGCTGTAGAATAGGATGATCTTGAAACTCCCCCCCCCAAAAAAAGTGATGTTATATGCCATCAAACCTCAAAAATATACTTTTTCCAAAAGGTTTCCATAATTTTGGCCACTACTGTATTTATCTTACCCACAGGAGCTTTGGATAAGTCAATCCCACAATAAATCAATCCCATAAAAGATCCTGGTGGCGCAGCAGCTTAAAGTGGTGTTAAAGTGACACCAGCTGCCTGCAATTACTGCACGTTTAAATCTCACCAGACTCAAGGTTGACTCAGCCTTCCATCCTTTCAAGGTGGGTAAAATGAGGACCCAGATTGTGGGGGCAATAAGCTGACTTTGTATAAAAAAGAACACCACTTGTGGGGGGGGGGGGCGAAAGCCCTACTAAGCAGGTATATACAAAAGTATGAAGGCTATTGCTTAATGCATTGTAAGCCGCCCTGAGTCTCCGGAGAAGGGCGGCATCTAAATTTTATTTTTTTAAAAAAATTCCCCTTCCGGCCAGTTGCAGTATCTTTCCCTTTCCATGTTCTACTGAAACCAACAGGTGAGCTATCAGCAGCTCATTCCTCCTTACGGGACTTTTCCAGAACCAGTGCAATTGTCCCCTCTAAGAAGGAATGCTGCCCTTGTTCAATTGATGGAGAAGGGCTCCTTCTCCTGCAGAAATTTGAAAGGACATTCCCTCTACTTGCACTGTGGGGTGCAGTGTATGTCACGTGGGCATTTGTGCCCTGCTTTCCCTTTACAATTAAAAAGGCAAGCAGAGAGAAACCCTGCACAAGTTAGGAAGGAAAGCCTTCAGGGACACTCAAGAGCATTCTGTCAAGGTCAGGATTTGAACAAGCAAGCCAACAAGGAGCTTGGAAGGAACTCTCTCATGTGGCATAGTTCTTTGTTCTTTTCTCTTGGATTGTTTTTGCTTTTAAATGTTTTTAACAATTGTAAAAATGCCCAGAGTTGCTGGGACTTGGGGGAGCATATAAATATAATTGTCATCATTATTATTATTAACAGTAGCAACCTTTTCCTATTACAGTAGTTAAGGAATGAAATGGAAAAAGAGGAAGGGGAGAGGATTGTGTTGTAGCCCGCTGGCACTCTGCGCAGCTGGCAGCAGAGTCGGACAGTGAGGAGGTTGGGGAGGAATACGGGCCAGTCCTGGGGGCTGGGGAAAGCTCAGGCAAGGCCTCTGCATCGGAGGCAGAGAAGGAGCTAGACATCAGTGAGTCAGAAGAAGAGCTGGAGCCTGTTCCCAGTGTGTGCATGCGCAGAGCTTCCAGATGACAAGAACAATTAAGAAAACAGGGTCGACTTGGGAGTAAGGCTTGGAGATGATTGGCCTCTCCCATAAGATATAAAAGAAGAGTGAATGGGACGTGAGCTTTTAGTTCATCTGGCGGATTCAAGATTTGAAAATTCTGTTTGTGACTCTGTGCCAAGTTTGGCCTTTCCCTGCATCTGGAAATTAGCTCTCTGGCAGCATTCCATGTGAGATAGGTGGGTGTTGATAACCTTCCTCTGAAAGACTGTTTATGAAGCCTTGCGGACTGTAAATGAAAGTAGTTTACAGCCATATAAATAAAAGAGGTTTTGCGGGACTAAGATTGTGCTTTATATTTTCTAAGGAAGCCTAGGTCAAAACAACCTGTATGTATTCCAGTATTTGAGGGCTGCCACAAAAAAAGTGGGGGTCAACTTAGTTTTCAACGTACCAGAGTGCAGGACAAGAAGCAATGGATGGAAACTAATCAAGGAGAGAAGCAACCTAGAACTGAGGAGAAACTTCCCAAACTTCCCGGCTTGGCCTGATCCCTTTAAAATTTTTTAGAATTTTTGATATTAATTTTAAATTGGATTGTTTTAACTATCGGCCAAATTTATATTAGCTGTTTTTAAAATTTTAACTTTTGTGTAGCTTGCTTTTTATCTCTGGCTGTTCACCGCCCTGAGTCCGGCAGGAGAAGGGCGGTATACAAATCTAATCAAATCAAATCAAAATCAAACAGTGAGGACAATTAACCAGTGGGATGGCTGGTCTCCAGAAATTGCAGGTGTTTCATCACTGGAGATTTTTAAGAAAAGAATGGACAGACACTTGTCTGAAATGGGGTACAGGGTCTTGAGCAGGGGATTGGATTAGAAGACCTCCAAGGGAGTCAAAGCTTTGGAATATTGAAAACAAGGATCTATACAAAATGGCCACCCCTGGGGTCATGACCTCAGTGTGACACCCCTAATCCTGGGGGCCTCAGTGTGGCCATTTTGTTGATAGATCTTTGTTTTCCAGTACTTGAGGTGCTGTCACAGAGAAGAGAAGGTTGACCTTTTCTCAAATGGGCCTGAGCGTAGGACAAGAAGTAATGGATGGAAGGTCATTAAAGAGAAATCCAAACTAGAATTAGGAGAAATTTCCTGACTCTGTGAGCCGTTAATCAGTAGAACGGCTTGCCTCCAGAAGTTGTGGGTTCTCCATTGATGGAGGTTTTCAAGAAGAGATTGAACAATCATTTGACTAGGATGGTATAAGCTACCCTGCCTTGAGCAAGAGGTTGGACCTTGAGACCTCTGAGGTCTCTTCCAGCCCTACGATTCTATGTTCTACTTGTTCTTGAAAATCAAGTAGTTTATTTGTTTTGCCCATTTCCTGCAAACCACTGGAGTGCAGCTAACTTTCCCTTTTTAGAATGAAAACAAACACAAAATGCATCAGAATTACACTCAGTTTGCAAGTATTCCTGGAAATGATACTGACCGAAGCCAGCTTCACTTTTAAAGACAAAAGTTAAAAGAAACCTAAAATCTAGCTATACTACTAAAAGTCTTATTGCTTGTTTGTCTCTTTCTACCTTCATGTTAGTCCAAAAAGTGTGTTATACCACAAGAATCTTTGAATCAAGTAATCTAAGATCTGTTGCCTTAAATAATGCATTAAAAAATACAGGACTGTGGAACTGAAATTTCCACAATGTTCAGGCCAGTGTTGTATACAAAGTTGTGGATGTTGCAGTGTGCCTGATCAGTTCACTGATCAGAATTTCTGATTCTGTCTGATAGCTTCCCACAAACAAAATCAATGGGGAAGCCAGCAGGAAGTTGGAAGTTCCCCCTGTTCCCACAATTTCTCCCTTCGCTCATCCATGGCCATTCTGTTTCTCTCTTTAGGTTAATAAATATTGATGTATTATTCAAATTTGTTTGCCACTGCAATTATTTTTCTATTTATGACTATCACTAAGTGTTGTATCTTATGATACTTGATGAATATATTTTATTTTTTCTGTATGTACCCTGAGATCATACAGACAAATTCTGCACCAAAGACAAATTCCTTGTGTGTCCATTCACACTTGGCCAATAAAAAATTCTATTCTATTCTATTCTATTCTATTCTATTCTATTCTATTCTATTCTATTCTATTCTATTCTATTCTATTCTATTCTATTCTATTCTATTCTCTAATCTTCCCCACCAAATAGGATTTATAAATGGGGTGGGGGCTTACTTTGAGTATCTGCAAAATATTCTTGTGATTATTGAGATTTTCCATGGGATTGTTAAATTTTAATCCAATAGTTTTGCAAATGGGTCAAAGCGGGAAAACTCACATTTGAATCTCATAAAATATTTAGCAACACTGTTCCCTACAGCAGCTGTTGAAAGATGTGACTATTTTCTCTCCCGTACTTCCAGAGGTGGGCTGCTGGGGGGTCGCAGGGGTTCGGGAGAACCTCTAGCTAATATTCTGTGGAGTTTGGAGAACCCCCAAATCCCATTCCTGGCTGGCCCTGCCCACCCCGCCCCTCCCCTCCCAGGAGTCCCCATTTGGGCCTGTTTTGGATCCAGGTAAGTGCAGGGCACACATAGAGGCTTAGGAAGAGTGAAAAACAGGCCTATCAGAAGTTCCGGAAGGCCAGAAATGGGCCCATTTTTGGCCTCCAGGGGGCCTCCGGAGCCTGGGGAGGCTGTTTTCGCCCTCCCAGGGGCTTAAGGAAAGCCTCTGGAGCCTGGGGAGGGCAAAAACACCCCCCCCCCCGTGGTACAGGAGACTGACTAGGTCACACCCACCATGGCCACGCCCACCCAGCAACCAGGTGGAGAACCCCTTGCTAAAATGTTTGAAGCCCACTCCTGTGTACTTCTCTATTGCTCTCAATCTTTCAAAGTGGGTTTTCTCCACAAAATACACAGTTGCTGCTCTGTATTACTACCATTACTACTACTACTACTACCAGTAGTAGTAGTAGTAGTAGTACTACCATATTCTCATTTTCTTTAATGTTTTAGACTCTTCTCCCTTCCATCCACAAGAAATGTGAATGATTTCAACTTAACCGTCTCAAAAGTAGCCGTAGGTAATAAATAAAAATTACGGGATTTTTTCCCCCAAGTACTACTTAATGAAATTTTAATGTTTCTTTCATTTTAATGCAATCAATCTCTTGATATCGCAACTCTAGTGATGCAACAGTAAGACAATTAGGGGACGGAAAGCTCAATGTAGTAACACAAATGAGGTTTACTTATTTCTATTTTTGAGACCGAAATGTTTTCATTTTACATTTTATCTTAAAAGTCCACAGTGGAGGCTTTACAGTGATCTATAGTGGAGCTTGGCAAATGACAAGTATTTTAACAGAATATCTGAGTCAGAAGGGACCTTGGAGATCTTCTAGTCCAACCCCCTGCTCAGGAAGGAAACCCCATGCCATTTCAAACAAAGATATTTTAATTTACGGAGATCTGGAAAGCAAAGGCGTTTACTTAGGGAAGTGTGGTTTAATCAAATAATAAAATTCAATCTCAAAACAGTTGTGAGAGTTCATTACTACTTAATTGAATGTTCAGCCTCGTGAGAATCTACCTTGCAAATTTTCAGGATTTCATTCCTTGTGTCGGTTTGGTTATTCCACCATGCTCTCAAAGCTGTTTGAAATATCACTTTCAGTTTTTTGTGGGGGAGTGATGCTTTGAACTGATATAATTGACAATGGCGATAGTGCTATTTTCTGTTTCATGTATTGCCTTCACTTTGAAGCTCTGTCTCCGATTGATACACATCCATGACATCTAAAACTTGAGATATCTCGTAACCTTACGAAGTTTTGGACGTTTAAAAATCAGTTCATTTGGGGGTAATCCTTGGGTTAGGAAGGATGCTGCAGAGAATTTAGGAAGAGCATATCCAGGGATGTCCTAAGCATCAATAATTATCTTTTAATATCTCATACAAAATGGGTTTTTTACTTTGTTGATTCCCCCACTCTCCAAACAAGCGTCACTGCTTTTCAACCTGTATCTGGTATAGAAAGAGGACTTACAGAGTTTTGGAGTTTATTATTGCTTGACCGGAGGAGAATCTATCTTTCTTGTGAAGGAAGATACTATTTATTTATTTATTTTTAAAATAATTTTTATTGTAGTTTTTCTTTTCCAAAACTATAGTCAATACATAGTCAATACATAGACTATGAATAAGAGGAAGATACTATTTAATTACCCATAAATATAACTAACTCAGGGGTGGGCTGCTGGGAATTCGCAGGGGTTCAGGAGAACCTCTAGCTAAGATTCTGTGCAGTTCGGAGAACCCCCTAATTTCACTCCTGGCTGGCCCCTCCTGCCCTGCCCCTCCCAGGAGTCCAAATTTGGCCCATTTTAGATGCAGGTAAATGCAGAGTGCACATGGAGGCTCAGGGAGGGTGAAAAACAGGTTTATCAGAAGTTTGGGAAGGCAGGAAACGGGCCTGTTTCCAGCCCCCAGAGGGCCTCTGGAGCCTGGGGAGGACGTTTTCATCCTCCTGGAAGCTCAAAGAAAGCCTCTGGAGCCCAGGGAAGGCAAAAAGACACCCACACACACCCACTGTGGTGCAGGAGGCTGACTAGGCCATGCACCGACCATGGCCACACTCACCCAGCAATTGGGCTGTTACATCCGGACGGCAAGCACGAGCAGCCAATAAAGCAGCCGATTAGTCCGTGAGCAGACAGGCAGCCAGCGGGAAATTGGTGGCTCCTGATTGGCCCAGTTTCTGACAGCTGAGTATAAAAGAGCTGTCATTGCCTCAAGATGCTGCTCGCTCTCCATGGTAGTTAGCAAACCAGAGCGAGTCATTGTTAGCTGTTATTTGTTAGCCAATAAACATTATGAAGTGTTTATTCTGTCTCACCTCCCTTTCTTAGCCTCTTGTTCCTCGAACAGAACATGGGCAGAGAACCCCTTGCTAAAATTTTTGAAGCTCACTCCTGCATAAACCTCATTTACAGTAGCCCAGCTGAGATACTAACTGATTGCTCGCCAAAATATCTTCTCAATGTCTTTAAACAAGACTCCCATGGTTGCAAGCTTGCCCACTGTGTTACCTTTTCATCATGAAGATCTTTCTGTCTCCCATAAAGGTTTCCTTGACCCATGAAGGATAAACAACCTTCATTGATCCCTCCAGAGTTCTAGCTCTTTAATTTAAGAATTGTCAACTGGCTCTCCTAACCCAATGAGTAGCCTCTGGCTTTCTGAGATATAGTTTAAGAATGGAGAAAGAAGGAGGTTGCAATAGCTGAGGTTCAGCCAAAGGGTGGCTGATGGATAGCTCTTCTTCTGAAGTTGTGTGCCTGCCTATTGAAAGAGTAGGGGAAGGAGCAAGGAGCAGCCATGATGAGAATGGTGTGGCTTTCTAATCCATCAGTTGGTCATCTGCTGGAAAGTTGCAAGGCAAATCAAATTTAAGGGGTTGAAAGCATCTTGAGATCTAGGAAGAGAGCAGGGCTGACATGGAAATGAAGCAATGGGGTGGGATCAGGGGTGAAATCCACTTACCTTCCCTACCGGTTTGGAAGTGTGCGTGCCATGTGCATCAAGTGCGATTTTGGACCCTCTGAACATGCGCAAAGCCTTCTGCGCATGCACAGAGGGTAAAAAACAAGTTACTTCCGGGTTAAAACCAGGAAGTAACAACTACCGGGTGGGTGGGCGGAGCCTCGGGCTGCCACTGCTAGCGGTTCTCTGAACCACCCACCGCCGCCGCTACCGCTTCGCCGGAACTGGTGCGAACCAGTAGCATTTCACCCCTGGGTGGGATGGTTGCTCTTTCCGATTTATGCTTTGCCCTTAAGGATGTAGGAGCCTACTCAGATGAGAACATGTGGCCAATCTGAGCTCAGATTCACCCACTGGACCTTCTACAAGGCCCCCAGGTAGTGAATGAAGCCGGATGGCAATTGATGCAATGAAACACCGAGTTATTCCATGCTCATCCTTCATCCTTCCCATTAAATTTCCGAACATGGCAACACGGAGGCAGACAGAGCCAAAGCTTAATGCAGCAAACGTAAGAAGTAAGAAAAACGAAAGCAAAAAAACAAAGCAAAAAACAATGGTTCCAGCAATGTAGGTGCTACAGACAGCATGCACATCAATTCATACTTACATAAATGTCTGCACCATAAAATCCATCCTGGTAAACAACACTGGAAAGATGTACACACAAAGAAAAAACATTCATATTAGTGCATTTCCACATGCAGATGCTACCAACCCCTGAAACTCTTGAGGTTAGTCATATCACAAGAACAACGGAACAGGAAAGAAAGAAAAAACAAACTGGAATGCAAACAAAGAATATGTACGGATATAGATAACATTATAGAATTCACATAAGGTGGGAGATGGGCACCCTTTCCGTATCTCAAATAGGGTCTGGAAGTTCCTTATTTTTTTCTTTTCTTCAGAAGAAAGTAAAGTGGCACCATTAATATCTGGTGTTTTGTGCTGGGAGTGCATCTTTCAATATAGCAAGCTAGGATTTTCACCTCTGAGTTTCAGATATACCCACAGCATCTAAACTAACTTGACCAAACTTTACAAGTCATTGCAGATGCAACACCCCATGCTGCTTTGTTGCCATTCTAGAATAACACCTGTACCATTTCTAGGCAGAAGAGGCCCCTTCATACGTGGCAATGAACCTGAGTCATAGTAAAGGTAAAGGTTCCCCTCACACATATGTGCTTGTTGTTCCTGACTCTAGGGAGTGGTGCTCATCTCTGTTTCTAAGCCAAAGAGCCAGCGCTGTCCGAAGACATCTCCGTGGTCACGTGCCCGGCATGACTCAATGCCAAAGGCTCATGGAACGCTGGGACCTTCCCACCAAAGGTGGTCTCTATTTTTCTACTTGCATTTTTTTATGTACTTTTGGAACTGCTAGATTGGCAGAAGCTAGGACAAGGAACGGGAGCTCACTCCGTTATGCAGCAGTAGGGATTCGAACCGCTGAACTGCTGACCTTTTGATCGATAAGCTCAGCATCTTAGCCACTCAGCCATTGTGTCACCAGGGGAGGCTAATTGGATTCATCTCTAAGGGGAGCAAACGTTCTTCGCTAGTCTAGAAGCCAGCCATGATGTTATCACTAGTGTTGGAGACTAGATGACTGGGTTGTATGTAGAGGTAGTGCTCGATTTACGACCACAATTAAGCCTAATATTTCCATTTCTAAGCGAGACAGTGGTTAAGTGAATCCGCCCTCCCATTTTACAACCTTGCTTGTTAAGGGAATCACTGCAGTTATTACCATTTATCAACCAAGTCATTAAGTGAATCTGGCTTCCCCATTGACTTTGCTTTCGTCAGAAGGTCACAGAAAAGGACCATGTGATCTCGGGACACTGCGGCCGTCATAAATATGAAACAGTTGCCAAGGGTCTGAAGTTTGATTACGTGACCGTGGGAATGCTGCAATGGTTGTGGGGGGGAAAAAATGTGAAAACATTGTGGAAAATGGTCATGGGTCACTTTTCTTCAGTGTTGTTGCAACTTCGTGAGGTTACTAAATCAACTGTTGTAAATCAAGGACTATCTGTAGTCTATTCCATAACCACTATGGTACCAGATGGAGTGATACACTCCTCTTCCATGGGACTACCCAACTCTTGGCAATCCTTTTTTTATTTTGCACAAGGAAACATACTTTTACACATTTTTTGTTGGTGTCACCTCAGATTGTCATGCATTGTGGAGATGAAAGGGCCGAATTGAACACCTTCAGCTGGGAGAAGCTGCTTCTTCAATCTGTCTAGAATTTGTTTAAACCTGTACTTCAAGTTGTGTTTTAAGGAATACTGAACGCTTTTCATAAGAGGAATTATCTGTCAAAAAAAACCAGTCTCAATAAAGACAACTTTTCTTGTTATTTTTCTCCCAAATATTCCCCTGAAATGCGGAGCTACAAAGGTCTCTGGGTAGCAATACGGCACTTGTGCTAATAATCCGCACTACCATTCATCCCAAATATTTTGTGCGTAAAGGGCTGCTTCGGATGAATCTTGGGGAATATGTAGTGACATTACATGTTCTGAAAGCAATTAAACCCCAAGTTTAATTCTTTTCTCAGCCACCCAATTGATACATTTGTGCTGGTTGTTCTCACTCATCCCAATTTACCTCACCGGGATGCCGTTGTGAGGAAAAACGGCAGTAGGGGGATTATGTGGAAGAATACAGAGGCAGGACATGGGACTGAGGGGGAAAAAAAACTGAGCGACCATTATGAGGAAAGTTTCAGAGAAGATAACTTGGTCCTGAAGGAAAACCTGAGGAACCTGAGGAAGAACTAATCGCTAACTGATCCTGCCCTGGTTTTGTTGGGTGGGTGGTGTGGAGTGTAGAGGGAAGCTTTGATAGGCTTTGAAGATCCTCTTATTTCACCCCACAACAATAAAGATCATTTCTACAATCCCCATTTTGCCTGTTTCTTGGCCCTGCATACTTCAAAGAGCTGACATCAATCTTGAAAGGTCGAATTTTGGCAGGGAAAAAAAAAAAGATTTCACCAATGGGCGAAATGCGTATAGGGCCATGATGGCAGATGGCACAGGGAGCCATATTGGTGGGCATCCAAGCGTTGCCCTAGCTCAGCTCAGGTGTGCATGTGTGTGCCAGCCAGCTGATTTTTGGGGCTTCTGGGCCCACCAGAAGTCTGGAAATGGGCTGTTTCCAGTCTCCGGAGGGCCTCCAGGGGGGATGGGGACTGTTTTTGCCTTCCCCAGGCTTCTAGAAAGGCTCTGGAGCCTGGGGAGAGCAAAAAATGGGTCTACCGGGCCCATTGTGCCATCGCGGGCCAAAAGTGGGGGGAGTGTGTGGGGAGGTGCATGTACGGGGGGCAGGGCACATTGAATTATGGGTGTGGGCACACTCATGTGTGACCCCTCCATGCTTCCCACGAGCAACCCCCCCCCCATGCTCCCCACACTTTGGCACGCGACAGCAAAAAGCCATCACTGGTATAGGGTATGGATAGAAGAGAATATTTATACCTCAGGATTGAAATTGGGAGCGCTTGGTGCTCTCTGAGCTTGCAGACATTTCATTACCCAACTAGGTAACATCATCACTGTTAGCAGGGAGTGGGGTTTTCTCTCATTTTATGTATTAGTGGCTAGTGGCTATATATTACTGGCCACTAACATGAGAGCAAACCCCACACCTGCTAGCACTGATGATATTATGTGGAAACATCATCTAAATAATCTTATCCAACCCTCTGCTTTGTACAGAAACCCAGGAAAACAATGTTTCTGAAGAACGAAAGCAAATGTCCGTGTCCCAGGAT
This sequence comes from Masticophis lateralis, assembly GCA_030761175.1. NCBI lineage: Eukaryota > Metazoa > Chordata > Lepidosauria > Squamata > Colubridae > Masticophis > Masticophis lateralis. The sequence goes on along the minus strand of JAUDYJ010000013.1, from coordinate 15,876,085 downwards.
AGGGTTGCAGGATCCAATCTGGGTTTGTCAGCAGGATCAGAGGTTTAGTCTTCTGAGTTTATTTGGACTCGTGGTGGAGCCACGTTCTTCCTCACCAGAATGTGTCTTTGGTGCAGGGTTTCTCAACCTTGGAAGCTTTAAGACTTTGAACCGGGGGTGAGCTGCTGGGAGTTCGCAGGGATTCAGGAGAACCTCTAGCTAAGATTCTGTGCAGTTCAGAGAACTTCCAAATCCCACTCCTGGCTGCCTCACCCCTCTTAGAAGTCCCAGCACGGCCTGTTTTGGATGCAGGTAAGTGCAGGGCATTTGCGGAGGCTCGGGGAGGGTGAAAAACGGGCCTACTGGAAGTTTGGTAGGGCCTCTGGAGCCTGGGGAGGGCAAAAATGCCCCTGCCAGCTGTGATGCAGGAGGCTGACTAGGCCACACCCACCATGGTCACACCTACCCAGCAACCAGGCAGAGAACCCCTTGCTAAAATTTTTGAAGCCCACCCCTGCTTAGAACAGCTAGCTAGTGAATTCTGGGAGTCAAAGTCTACACATCATAAAGTTACCAAGGTTGAGACAACGTTCCACTAAAGTTCCCAACTCTAGGGGGCGGTGCTCATCTTCGTTTCAAAGCCGAAGAGCCAGCACTGTCCAAAGACATCTCCGTGGTCATGTGACCGGCATGACTCAATGCCAAAGGCGCACAGAACGCTGTTCCCTTCCCATCAAAGGTGGTCCCTATTTTTCTACTTGCAGTTTTTACGTGCTTTCGAACTGCTAGGTTGGCAGAAGCTGGGACAAGTAACGGGAGCTCACCCCGTTACACGGCACCAGGGATTCGAACCGCTGAACTGCCGACCTTTCAATCGACGAGCTCAGCATCTTAGCCACTGAGCTACCGCGTCCCCTGGAGTCAATATAGAAGTACCCTAAGAATGTAGTTCTCAACTTATTTACTCTCTGGAAGAAAAAAATGTACAGCACAGGATATTTTTTGAGGGATTCACATGAGAGAATAAGTCAGAAACCCGTTTTAAGAATAGTTACATTTTTAAAAAACACGGAGAGTTTTAGGAATTGGATTCTCTCTCTGTGAAAAAAAAATGTTTTCCAAAACCTGTCTGTGTAGAAAAGTTATATAGGACAATAAAGAAGTATTCTTTTTTTATTATTCACAGAAAATTTGACGGAAAGAAATAATATGTATTTGTCTGAAAAACTGACAGATCACTCTCTCTCTTTCTACTACAGTCCAAGATTAATGGCAAGCCATAAAATGTTGTTCTCCATTGGGACCGAAAGCATCTTCTGATTCTGATTTTATGTATGTGAGAGAGAAAAAAAATGCAACAGAAAAAAAAATGATGGAATGTAATTCTGAAAACAACATATTGTATATTATGTCATTATATTTTGCAACTGTTCTCAACATTCCATCAAACAGTGATTTTTTTCCAGTATAATAATTGTACATCTGTTCTCTATTTGTTAAAATGGCTTTCTTCTAACTCAAGATGAGTATCCTACTTGAAAAAAAAAGAAGTTTTAAGAATTTATTATTGAGAAGATTTAAAACACACAGCCTCCTCTGAATCAGTCACAATCAAAATCAAAATCACCTCCCTACAGATAGTCCTCCACTTATAACCAGTTGCTCTCAAGCCCCAGGGAAATGAGAAAATACAGGCAGTTCAGATGAATAGAAAGACAGCTAAAGCTGTCTATAAAAATTTGAACTACTAACAGCCAAAGCAAATTGGTGGTAGATAAGGAATTCACAGTGAGCTGGAGTTAGATCTTTTATGGGCATGAAGGGACTTGAGGCTGATAATGTGCCACCAAGAGCCTTGGTGGTGCAGCAGCTTAAGTGGTGCTAAAGTGACACCAGCTGCCTGCAATTACTGCAAGTTTGAATCTCACCAGGCTCCAGATTGACTCAGCCTTCCATCCTTTCAAAGGTAGGTAAAATGAGGACCCAGATTGTGGGGGCAATAAGCTGACTTTGTATAAAAAAGAACACTATTTAGGGGGGGCTGAAAGCCCTACTAAGCAGGTATATACAAAAGTATGAAGGCTATTGCTTAACGCATTGTAAGCTACCCTGAGTCTCCGGAGAAGGGCGGCATATAAATTATTTTTTTTAAAAAAAGTGTTTGGCCTCTCTCTTGGGCTCAGCCTGGTCATCTCTTACAGTCACTTAGCAACTGTTCAAAGTTATGATAGATCTTCCCAGGTGTACTTATTACCTGGTTCTAAAATTCTGATGGCTGCCCATTTCCCATCCCACCATAGTCACATTGTTGGCATTTACTTCTGGTTTTCCATAAAAGTGGCCCACAGCAAACAACTTGCTCACTAATTTTTCAACTTAGCATTGGCTTTATGACTTTGGGTGTTTGCTTAACAACTACTGCTATAAAGGTCGTAAGATCAGGTTGGTCACATGGGTGATCTGCTCAGTCACGGCTTACAATTGTGATGGGAGGCTCTATGATGGTCATAAGTCAAGGGCCACCTGTAGCCCTTGTAATTATAAGTAAGAAAAGTGTGGACAGCCATAACAAGGATAAAGTCAGAACAAAGTTTTCAACAATTCAATAGATTTCTGTCCATCGTTTTCTAAGCTTAGCTGAACCATGATGAAATGGGCGGGGAATAAAATAAGTATGTAGTCTCGCATTTACTTGACTTGTTCAGAAACAAGGATTTTTAGATTAACAAATATAGCCAAATCAAAATTCCAACTATCAACGAATAATATGGAACTAGCTGATTGTCTGAGACTGCCTACTGATATATTTTGCTGCACCCTTTCAAGACAGTGTGAAAAATAACAATTTCAGATTTATATGGAGTTTTCCTAAGCTTTGAAATGGAGTCTCCTTTGTGTTTCATTGTTTCTTCTGTTCATTATGTCCTATCAAGCTGTTGCAAATAGATTTACACTCTTTTTACAATGTTGGGATCCTTCCTTGCCCCTTAGATCATTTGACTAGGTCTGGGTGGAAAGTCTCAGAATCAAATAAATCTACTTTCAGCAGTAGAAGATCAGTGATTTGGCCAGCCATTCTATTTCACAGAGGTATTCTTCTTTTTCAAATTCAAATAATTCAAAAGAAGGAAAGGGGAAGAGGGAGGACTGAACTAATTGATCTGCTGTCCTGTTACTGTTATGGCTTCTGATACACTGCAAATCAGCAAAATTAATTTCTCTCCAGACTTATTCTTCTGTTTCAAGAAAGATAGATACCATAATTCTCTATATTTTGCCCTGATCTACTTGTTTTAAGAAATGTATAGAGGACAGAGAAAAGCCTAAGAGGGATGAGCTAAATTTTCTATGGTTGGATGAATTCATGAAGGTCTAGAACGGGTCATCTCTAATGGTTTGTGTCCTATTGCATGGGTCTTTAAACTTGACAATTTTAAGACTTATGGACTTCAACTCCCAGAATTCCTCAGCTGGCTGAGGAATTCTGGGAGTTGAAATCTACAAGTTTTAAAATTGCCAAATTTGGAGACTCCGACTCCTGTTGGGATTGCCTTCTTCTTAATCTCCTAGTTGAGTGAATAAATGTTTTATTGTATGAGAGAAATACATATCAGCTATTTTAAGAGACAATATGCACAACATCTATTATTTCCCCCAACAATGTATGTTTTTAGATGGGCAGTTCTCCACAAGCATTAATCTTAAAGCACACAGAAGCATTCTAAAGGTAAAGGTAAAGGTTTCCCTCGCACATATGTGCTAGTCATTCCCGACTCTAGGGGGCCGTGCTCATCTCTGTTTCAAAGCTGAAGAGCCAGCACTGTCCGAAGATGTCTCCGTGGTCATGTGGCCAGCATGACTCAACGCCAAAAGCGCACAGAACTCTATTACCTTCCCACCAAAGGTGGTCCCTATTTTTCTCCTTGCATTTTTATGTGCTTTCGAACTGCTAGGTTGGCAGAAGCTGGGACAAATAACAGGAGCTCACCCTATTAGGCAGCACTAGGGATTCGAACTGCTGAACTGCCAACCTTTTGATCAATAAGCTCAGCATCTTAGCCACTGAGCCACCGCATCCCTACAAGCATCCTATGTAGCCATCATTTTGCTGTTAACTGTATCAATGCACTAAATCCTTCTGGGTTACAAGTCAAACGTTCACTTCCCTCCCCCTTTAAAAATAGATTTAAAATATGACTCCAACTTCTCAAGAACCAGATGTTTGCCATTGCCCTCCAACACAGCTCAGCTCCCATGCGTTTCCTCTCCCTGGCGTTCCTTCTCAAGGGGAATTTGCATAACAACATGGGACACACAAAATGCTTGAAAGCCACCAACCATGACAGGGCAAATTACTATCATTTGTCAACCCCCGTGTGCAAGGTGATCCACTTCAGGCGACGGAGATTGGCGGCACGCTGGGCGAGGTTGGTGCGGCGAGACAAAATGGTCGCGCCTGGCATTCACAAATGCTCAATTGCCTTATTATTATTATTAATGTTTTTTTTTTTTGGCCTCCTCCCTGTGGGAAGTTAGAAGATGGAAACTGCAGAGCGACAGGCTGAAGAAGCCCAGGGCTACAGCGACTTACCCGCCGTAAGCTGGAATCGGTGGTGGGGGTGCTGCAGCTCGAAATGTGTTGTAGACGGTGCGACCTCTGCCTCGAAGGTGGGCCCCTCGGTACGCGGCAGCTGCAGTTGCAGCTGGATACGGGAAACCCGGCACTATTTAAAAAAAAAAGACAAAAATGCAACAGGTGGTTGATACTTTTCTTCCTTCTGTTTCCGAAAGGAGAAGATGCTGGATCATTCCACATTCAACAGTATCAAAACTTAGCCTTTCTCAATGAAGACGGCTTTCTCAAATTTGTATTATTCTCAAATTAACAACGGAGGCCAAGAATAAGAATGGAATGGAATGGAATGGAATGGAATGGAATGGAATGGAATGGAATGGAATGGAATAGAATAGAATAGAATAGAATAGAATAGAATAGAATAGAATAGAATAGAATAGAATAGAATAGAATAGAATAGAATAGAATAGAATATTGGAATGAAGAATGGAATGGAATGGAATGGAATGGAATGGAATGGAATGGAATGGAATGGAATGGAATAGAATAGAATAGAATAGAATAGAATAGAATAGAATAGAATAGAATAGAATAGAATAGAATTTTTTTGGGCCAAGTGTGATTGGACACACAAGGAATTTGTCTTGATGCATACACTCTCAGTGTACATAAAATAAAAGATACATTCATCAAGAATCATAAGTACAACACTTAATGATAGTCATAGGGTACAAATAAGCAATCAGGAAACAATATCAATATAAATCGTAAGGATACAAGCAACAAGGTTACAGTCATACAGTCATAAGTGGGAAGAGATGGGTGATAGGAATGATGAGAAGATTAATAGTAGTGCAGATTTAGTAAATAGTTTGACAGTGTTGAGGGAATTATTTGTTTAGCAGAGTGATGGTGTTCGGGGAAAAAACTGTTCTTGTATCTAGTTGTTCTGGTGTGCAGTGCTCTATAGAGTCGTTTTGAGGGTAGGAGTTGAAACAGTTTATGTCCAGGATGTGAGGGGGTCTGTAAATATTTTCACAGCCCTCTTTTTGATTCTTTTTGACTTAAGGTATGGTGTGTTACATAGGGAAGAAAAGTCTTGGTTTCAAACCCAGCACAAACCCATTTCTGGGTTCTAAAAGATTGAATCATGGCAACCTTTTATGGCAAATTTTGGTCCAGTTGCCGTGATTCAACCTTTTAGATACCTTTGGCCTGGATGACTCAATGAGTCTTCATTGACATATTTCTGGGTTCCGATAGATCTTTGGGTCAGCTGCAGTTCGATAGAAGTTGAAGGTGGCCTGTTTTGGTTGACCTGAATTGGGGATGAAACAAATTCCAGTTGGGATGAATAGATGCATGGACTTCAGCTCCAACCTTGTGGACTTTAAGATGTATGGACTTCATTGGTTTTCTGGGTGCAAGGAAAAGGGGGGTGGGTTTTGAGTGTTCTTTAATCACATTTTATTATATGGTATATTTTTTAAATATTGTAAGCCGCTTGGAGTTATGTTAATGTAAGTTGGGTGACTAAATATATTTAACAGACAAACAGACAAACAAACAAACAAAGCCAGTAATATAATTGAATTGCAAATTGTCTTTACACAAATGTCATTGTACTATATCAGAATCTGTTAATATTAACCATAGTCTTTATATGTGAATTTCAGTGATAGATTTACAACTTTGTGCTAGTTGTCTAATTTCACCATAGAATACAGGTGGAACAATAAATGTTGGCCAGTAAACAGACATGAAGATTTGATATAGTTCTTTTATTTGAAACCATCGTTTAGTTAAAGAGCTGCCTAGTTCATATTTGGTTTAAAGAAGCTGAGGAAATGAGTAGAACAGGAGTCAGGTTTTTTATCTGGCTGGCTAGTCTGAAACTAATAAGTGGCGTTCAATGATATGAAAAGTGGACCCTGCATTTGCCGGAATGTGCTAGGGAGGAGGAGGAGGAGGAGGAGGAGGAGGAGGAGGAGGAGGAGGAGGAGGAGGAGAGGAGGAGGGGGGAGGAGGAGGAGGAGGAGGAAAAGGAAGAGGAGGAGGAGGAGGAGGAGAGGAAGAAGGAGAAGAAGGAGAGAAGAAGAATTAGAAGAAGGGGGGGAGGAGGAGGAGGAGGAGGAGGAGGAGGAGGAGGAGGAGAAGGAGAAGAAGAAGAAGAAGAAGAAGAAGAAGAAGAAGAAGAAGAAGAAGAAGAAGAAGAAGAAGAAGAAGAAGAAGAAGAAGAAGAAGAAGAAGAAGAAGAAGAAGAAGAAGAAGAAGAAGAAGAAGAAGAAGAAGAAGACAACATGAATCTGGGAACTTCTGATAAGTGATTTATTACAGAAGAATTCAGAAACCATTACGAAAGAAATCCAGAAAGTGCTGGTATCAAGTGAAATTCTGTTTGTAATAATCAATATTCATACTCTTTGCATCCTTTTTTTATCCCCTTCCCATTCTACATAAAAGGCTAAAAATTCTCTTTGGGCACCTTGAGAGCCATTTCTCACCTTGAAAAGGGGTCTAGCATCCATTTCCAAAAACAATCAATAGGAGCAGGCCACCCACGTTCACCAGAGACATAAACCTCCTGCTCATTTTTTTTAATATTTCAAAGAAGCGCTAGAAATAAGCACCAGAGAATCCTCTGCCTTACAGATAGCTTTTTCATTTTAAAATATAATTCTCTCTCCAGAACTCTCCTGTTGTTACTTTAACATTCTTGTTCATAAATCTCACTAATCAGAGTCTTCAAAGACTTGTTCCTAGGATGACGTGCTTCTTCATCAGAAGAAACTGAAGAAACGGTAACAAAAATCTGACAGCCGAAGAGATATCGTTTCTGTCTGCTCTTTGTTATGGCGGATGGACTGATCCAGCCTCAGATGGTTAACTTTTCCTCATAAACATAACATCTTCTCCATCATAAACATGACCATGGGAAACCTTCACTTCCGCAGGAAGGACCTAAGAAACTTTTTAAATGGAATTCAGACAGCAGGCAGACTAAGAGCTGACCTCTTTCCCACTGCAGTGAAATCTAACTTAATTCGATTTAATTTGTCTCATAGAGAAAATACAATCATAGGGAGCTTCAAGGTATTCTAGTCTAACCTGTCAGCATTCCAGAACAATCCAACTCCAATCAAAAACTCCGAGACATGCTTCATCTCAAAATCTTCATTTATTTATGGTCTGGTTTGGCTCTGCAACCCAACAAGACAGACACAGACTTCAGAGGATAATTAGAACTGCAGAAAAAACAATGGCTACCAACCTGCCTTCCATGTATACTGGAGGACCTGTATACTGCATGAGTCAAAAAGAGGGCTGTGAAAATATCTACAGACCTCTCGTATCCTGGACATAAACTGTTTCAACTCTTATCCTCAAAACGACGCTATAGAGCACTGCATACCAGAATTAGACACAAGAACAGTTTTTTCCCCAAACACCATCACTCTGCTAAACAAATAATTCCCTCAACACCGTCAAACTATTTACTAAGTCTGCATTACTATTAATCTTCTCATCATTTCTACCACTCATCTCCTTCCACTTATGATTGTATGACTGTAATTTTGTTGCTTGTATCCTTACGATTTATTTATTTATTATTTATTATGTATTTATGATTCATATTTCTATACCGCCCACTTTCCCAGGACTCTGGGCGGCTTACAACAAAGACAGTATACTAAATAGCATATTGCCCCCAACAATCTCGGTCCTCACTTTACCCACCTCAGAAGGATGGAAGGCTGAGTCAATCTTGAGCCGGTGAGATTTGATCTGCTGAGCTGCTGAACTAGCAGTCAGCTGAAGTAGCTGCAGTACAGCACTCTAACCACTGCGCCACCTCAGCTCTATATTGATATTGATATTGTTTCCTGATTGTTTCCTGATTGTTTCCTGATTGCTTATTTGTACCCTATGACTATCATTAAGTGTCGTACCTTCTGATTCTTGATGAACATATCTTTTCTTTTATGTACACTGAGAGCATATGCACCAAGACAAATTCCTTGTGTGTCCAATCACACTTGGCCAATAAAAAATTCTATTCTATTCTATTCTATCTATTGGAACAGCTATACTGGCACATCTGGGAAAACCCAAATCTGAAAGTTCCATGTTTTCCCTCAATAAAACAAAACCCCATATCCAGCCCCTACACCCATCAATACATCACATGACCCAATCACCATATGTCCCAACTTGAGACACCACATCAACTACTCCTCCTTCAGATGCAGAATCACCATGACCTTGAACCGAAAAGAAGAATGCTATCATGTCTAACAAAACCTTCTATCAATTCCCCACTCCTACTTTCACAAGCGCAGAAGCTTCCAAAGCTGACACAATTCCAGAGGTTAATATGGCTTCCAAAGTTGACACAATTCCTTGCTCAAGACAGGAGACCTTATATCAGTGGTTCCCAACCTTTTTTTGGGCCATACCCCACCTAAGCATCTCTAAAATCCTGATTCCTCCCCCCCTCCCAGTGACATATAATTCTTACTATTCAAAAAGTGAAGTCCTACTCACGCGGAGGAAGCCTGAAAGGCCATTAACTTGGTTTAAACAATTGCCCCCACTAAAAATTAAATTGTCCCCCTGTGGAGTGTGGGCCCCACATTGGGAACCACTGCCTTATATGATCCTGGTTGTCAAGTCTATTTTTGAAAACTTGATGGAGTACCCAGAATTCCAGGAGGCCAGCTGTTCCATTGATTAATTGTTCTCACTTTTAGGAAATTTCTCTTTATTTCTCGGTTGGATTTTTTCCTTGATAAACTTCCATCTAACTTCTTGTCCTGCCCTCAGGTGCTTTGGAGAATAAATCAATCCCTTTTTCTCTGTTCCAGTCCTTCAAGTATTGGAAGATGTCCACCATATTTCTTCTTCAATAGGCTAGACATATTTAGCTCCCTCAACCATTTTTCATATCATTTACAGTGGTGAGAGTTGCTTGAAGTCAGGCAATGTACAAATTAAATTTAAAAAATAAGATATGTTTATAAAATAAAACACAGCAAGGGTATCTTTTTTGTCCCATGGACTTTCATGAATGACTTTTTTACCTTTATGTCAAGGTGTAAAATTATCTCGGAGTCAACAAACATTTTGTCTGAATCAAAATGCCGTGATTAATTAGGAAGTTCTAATTCATGCAAAAGTTCTACGAAGTTTCTTTTTAATTGATTAGATTAGCTAATTTTTTCTGCAGAACTGGAAGGGAAAGTGTGGCATAATTACAATGGAACTGAGGTTCTGCCTAAAATTAAAGGAAACTACTGGGATTATATTCTAAAGAAGAAAGCTTAAAATTTTAACAAGGTGTCTTAGAAAGCTTTTTCACTTCTGCAAGATTGATTTATAATCCAATTAAAATTCATTTATCCAATGGTAGCCCTTGAAGTTAACTAAACAGTAGTTAAATCCATGCATCCCACCAAGATAAAATGTGGTCTACTTGGTTGAAGAATCAAGAATCATATCATGGTCACCATGATATGTAAGCCAGGCTTTAGTGTATTGTGTGGATCTGGTAAATTGTCACTTATTCAACAAAGTTAGGTTAAGCTCATCATGGCTTAGCATAATGAATGCATTGAATCTATGTCTCACACAGCTTAACTGAGTTTCAGGAGAGATCAGCGAAAATTCGTTCTTTAACTCCATCTCATACATATTTAAGCAGTTGTGCATATTTAAATCCTGAAGTACGGTGACAGAAAAAACATGGTATTAGTTTTTATAAGTATGTGGGAATAAGTGAGCCACAGATTAAGCAACAAGCAAGCATGAAATGACCATTCTGCCTAAATGAACAGAGTTGATTTCAGAGCAGGGGTGGGCAACCATGTCCCCTTTACGACCTCTGGACTTCAACTTAGCAGTTGAAGTTGGCCCAAGTTGAAGTCCATAAACTTCTGCTGATCCAGTTCTACAGAGGAATTATTGAGTCTGTCATCTGCACCTCCATAATTGCCTGGTTTGGCTCTGCAACCCAACAAGACAGACACAGACTTCAGAGGACCATTAGAACTGCAGAAAAAACAATGGCTACCAACCTGCCTTCCATTGAGGACCTGTATGCTGCACGAGTCAAAAAGAGGGCTGGGAAAATATCTACAGACCCCTTGCATCCTGGACATAAACTCTTTCAACTCCTACCCTCAAAATGACACTATAGAGCACTGCACACCAGAACAACTAGACACAAGGATGTTTTTTTTCCGAACGCCATCACTCTGCTAAACAAATAATTCCCTCAACACTGTCAAATAATTTACTAAGACCGTATTACTATTATTATTCTCTTCCTTACTCTCTATCGCTTCCCACTTATTACTATAACCATGTTGCTTGTATCTTTCAATTTATATTGTTTTTATTTGTTTCCTAGTATGGTTTGATAGCTTATTAGTAACCTTGACTGTCACTAAGTGTTGTATCTTTTTATTCTTGATGGATGCATTTTATTCTCCTTATGTACACTGAGAGCATATGCACCAAAGACAAATTCCTTGTGTGTCTAATCACACTTGGCCAAAAAAAATTCCATTCTATTCTATTCTATTCTATTCTATTCTATTCTATTCTATTCTATTCTATTCTATTCTATTCTATTCTATTCTATTCTATTCTATTCCATTCCATTCCATTCCATTCCATTCCATTCTTATGATTCTTAACAAATGTATCTTGTCTTTTTATGTACACTGACAGCATATGAACCAAAGACAAATTCCTTGTGTGTCCAATCACACTTGGCCAATAAAGAATTCTATTCTATTCTATTCTATTCTATTCTATTCTATTCTATTCTATTCTATTCTATTCTATTCTATTCTATTCTATTCTATTCTATTCCATTCCATTCCATTCCATTCCATTCCACTCCACTCCACTCCACTCCACTCCACTCCACTCCACTCCACTCCACTCCACTCCATTCCATTCTATTCTATTCTATTCTATTGGGCCATAGTTGTCCCCCTGTTTCAGAGCCCACCTCTTAACCAACAAATACAATGACATTATCAAGTTAAACCTCAATCAAAGTAAGGAAATACAAATAATGATGTTCTCTTAATCTTCTTCTTGTTTTTATTTGACAAATTCCGATAAATAAAACAAATAAATAGAATACTCATTTTCTGAACAGAAAACGAGTATGCTACCAAACCAGGTCTTGTACTTCCATTAGATTTTTTTTTTAAAAAAAGGCTGAAACATAATCAAAACATGTGTCAAAATTGCATTCCCTCCCACCAGAAGATGCATGCCTAGGCCAGAGGAACCCTTGTCAAGTCTAAGCCAGGGATCTCCAAACCTGGAAGCTTTAAGACTTGGGGACTTCAACTCCCAGAATTCTCCTGAGAAATTCTGGGAGTTGAAGTTCACAAGTCTTAAAGTTGCCAAGTTTGGAGACCCCTGGTCTAACTCATGGAATCCACTGGGAGGAAGGTCTCAAGATGGTGCTTCAACTATGGAATTGAACAGGGACCCACTCCTTTTTATTAAAAAATATATTATTAAAAAGAGAGAAAATGGACAAGCAGGAAAAAGGGGGGGATATAATATTAGTAAATGGGCACAAAATTTACAGAAGTTGTACAGTTGGGTAAAAGGTAAAGGTTCCCCTTGCACATATGTTCTAGTCATTCCCGACTCTAGGGGGCGGTGCTCATCTCCGTTTCAAAGCCAAAGAGCCAGCGCTGTCTGAAGACATCTCCATGGTCATGTGGCTGGCATGAGTCAATGTCAAAGGCGCACGGAATGCTGTTAGCTTCCCACCAAAGGGAGTCCCTATTTTTCTACTTGCATTTTTTATGTGCTTTCGAACTGCTAGGTTGGCAGAAGCTGGGACAAGTAATGGGAACTCATCCCATTACATGGCACCAGGGATTCAAACCGCTGAACCACTGACATTTTGATCGACAAGCTCGGCGTCTTAGCCACTGAGCCACCACATCCCTTTGTATGTTGTACAGTTAGTGTTCAGTATGTCATTGAGGAAAAATGCACCATAAATATTAAGTTTTAATGCTATTAAAGCATTTTGAACAACATGACAAAGGATTTTATTTGGATCTCAAAGCTGGGCACCAATATCTCCACTATTTTGTTGCTTAATATTTTATCTGCAAAAAAATAGGAGAAAAATAGGAAAAGGAAAAAAAAATTAAAAAGCGAAAAATACGATCCAATCCTTTTTTTGTGTCCATAAGAGAAAGAGAAGTAGTGGTTAAAATTTTAGGCATGTATGTTCTGGATGCCTGGAAACATGTAAAAAATAACCGAGAAATGAGATGCATGTAGACAGATATATGGTGCATAGATCAACTCCAATCTAATCAGGATTGTCAATTTAATTCAGAAAATCAAGTATCTGTTTATTTAGTACTTTGATTCCAAATGTTGAATGACGCTGAATTTCAATTTTTTCTGAAATGGTTACAAATAAAAGGCCGTGTTTTCCACATGCAAATGGTAGAGGGAATCTCATTTGATTTGATGAGTCAGTGAAAATAATTGAATTTGGAAAGTCAATTCAGTTTAGAGGTTTGATGGATTGCGGGGTTGGAGTTGGAAAAGAATCAGACATTACAGAATACAGAATGACAGTTGGAAGGGATATTTTAGTCTAACTCCTTGCTCAAGCAGGAAGCCCTATAACAGTGATGGCCAACCTTTTTGCCATCGCGTGCCAAAAGCAGAAGGAGCACGGGGGGTCGTGTGCATGTGTGCCCATACCCATAATTCAATGCACCCCACCCTCGCGCATGTGTGCGCAACCCCCCCATGACCCCCCCTGCTTTTGGCATGCAAGGCACGATGGGCCCGGTAAGTCTGGTTTTTTTGCCCTCCCCAGGCTCCAGAGGGTTTCTTGGAGCCTGGGGAGGGCAAAAACAGCCTTCCCCACCCCCCGCCCAGAGGTCCTCCAGAGGCCGGAAATGGCCTGTTTGCTGACTTCCGGTGGGCCCAGAAGGCCCAAAAATCAGATGCGCGTGCCGGCGTTGAGCTAGGGCAATGCTCATGTGCCCACCGATATGGCTCCACGTGCCACCTGTGGCACATGTGCCATAGGTTGGCCATCACAGCCCTATAACATTATGGACAAAGGGCTGTCCAGTCTCTTTTTGAAAGCCTTTAGTGATGGAGTATCCACAACTTCTGGAGGCAAGCTGTTCCACTGGTAAATTGTTCTCACTGTCAGGAAATTTATCCTTAGTTCTAGGTTGGATCTCTTCTTGATTAGTTTATATCCATTATTTCTTGTCTTGCCCTCAGCTGCTTTGGAGAATAGTTTGATATTAAGTACATCAACTTCATTGACATTAGATAGATAGCAATAGCACTTAGACTTATATACCACTTCACAGTGCTTTACAGCCTCCTCTAAGCAGTTTATAGAGTCAACGTATTGCCCCCAACAATCTGAATCCTCATTTTACTAACTTCAGAAGGTTGGAAGGCTGAATCAACTTTGAGCTGGTCAGGATTGAACCTCAGTCTGTGGGTAGAGTTAGCCTGCAATACTGCATTATAACCACTGTGCCACCACAGCTCCTATAGCAACAGCAATAGCATTTAGACTCATATGCCACTTCACAGTGCTTTTACAGCTCTCTCTAAGTGATTTATAGAGTTAGCCTCTTGCCCCCAACAATCTGGGTCCTCTGTTTACCCACCTCGGAAGGATGGAAGGCTGAGTCAACCTTGAGCCTGGTGAGATTTGATTTGCCAAATTGCAGACAGCCGACAGGCAGCAGAAGTCGCCTGCAGTACTGCATTCTAACCACTGTGCCACCATGACTCAAGCAACTGGATGGAAGGGTGAGCACATAGAGTATTTAAATATAAAATTTCCTGGTATTCAGATTCTTTAAACTCATATCCAATTCAGCCTTTAACACTTTCCAAAATAATTAAGCCCATGTAATGAATGAATGAGCATCAAAAAATTGAGGCCTTTGAACTCTGGTGCTGGAGAAGACTCCTGCGAGTCCCTTGGACTGCAAGGCGATCCAACTGGACAGTCCTAGAGGAGATCAACCCTGACTGCTGTTTAGAAGGCCAGATCCTGAAGAGGAAACTGAAATACTTTGACCACCTAATGAGAAGGAAGGACTCCCTGGAGAAGAGCCTAATGCTGGGAAGGATGGAGGGCAAAAGAAGAAGGGGACGACAGAGAATGAGGTGGCTGGATGGAGTCACTGAAGCAGTGGGTGTGAGTTTAAATGGACTTGGGGGATGGTAGAGGACAGGAAGTCCTGGAGGAAAGTTGTCCACGGGGTCACAATGGGTCGGACATGACTTTGCAACTAACAACAATTGAATGAATGGCTTTCTCTTAATAGCCCATGCCCTATTTGTTGCACGCGCAAAAAGCTTAGTTACAGGAGGGCAAGGGGAAATAAGGGAGGAAATTGCCCCCCACCCCCAAAACCAAATCCCAGCTTGTATCTTATTCTTAGCATTTCAATTTTGTTGGTCATCTGGTATCTGAATTTAATCACTTTATCGGTGGCTGGAGGGCTGGACAGAGGGATGGAAAAGCAGAATACTGAATATGGAAGTGAACTTCATGTTTTATCGGTAGAATTCTGTTCACAGAGTAAGGTCTGTGTTTATTTAATTCTCTCATTGGGATCCCCAAATACAATTGCGATGGGCCCTCAATTATTTGGAGTGGATTTGCTATAGATAGAAGTTTGTGATTATGGTTAGAAGGATCAGGAAGTTACATTTCTGTTCTTGAATGGTGCAAAATACTTTTCATAAGAGCTTGGTGATGCAGTGGACTAAGTGCTGTTAAAGTAGCACTTAGCTGCCAGCTGCCTGCAATTACTGCAAGTTCAAATCTCACCAGGCTCAAGGTTGACTCAGCCTTCCATCCTTCCAAGGTAAGTAAAATGAGGACCCGGATTGTGGGGCAATAAGCTGACTTTGTATAAAAAAGAACACCGCTTGGGGGGGGAGGGGGCTGAAAGCCCTAGTAAGCAGGTATATGCAAAAGTATGAAGGCTATTGCTTAACACATTGTAAGCCACCCTGACTCTCTGGAGAAGGGCGGCATATAAATCGAACTAATAAATGAATGAATGAATGAATGAATGAATGAATGAATGAATGAATAAATAAATAAATAAATAAATAAATAAATAAATAAATAAATAAATAAATGATCAGCTACTGTGTTTCCCCAAAAATAAGACCCTGTCTTATATTTTTTGAACCCTGAAATAAGTGCTTGGCCTTATTTTTGGGGAGGTCTTCCTGGAGGAAACCAGAGGAAATGGTGGGGACTGGCTGCGCATGCATTTAAATATTTTCGCGGAGGGCTCATTTTCAGGGGAGGTGGCGGCTTATTGTAGGCCATGCTCTCAAAAGCCTGATTGGGCTTATTATCAGGGGATGTCTTATTTTGGGGAAAACAGGGTACATCGCCTGAATTTAATTTTGGGCAGCATCTGGTCTCCGTTTCTTTTCCTTTCCTAGAATAATAGACCACAATTACCACATTCTTAACAAGCAAAGGAGAAAGGCCTTAATTTATTGCTCCCACAGTGATTTAATTAACTAAGATGACTGCAAATCTATGCTTGCAATCAATGACATTCTCTTTTTAACTAAATTGGGTTTGATTTCACTATCTTTGTACAGGACTGTGATATTTTTTCAAGTCTATATTTAAAGGTTTACGAGAATGCACCATTAAAGTATAATTTACCTCTGAGTAAGGTGATACTACAGTATTAGTGGGTTCTTCTTGTAGCTAAAAAAAATGTTATTTTATTTATTAGATCTGTGTGCCACTCATCTCATCTAGAAATGACTCTGGACAGCTTTCAAACATGAATATACCTCTCTCTTTTAGTTATACCTCTCTCTTTTGAGTTATACCTCTCTCTTTTAGTTTGTATTTTTATAGTAGTTAATTCCTGTACATGTTTCTGTATTATTTTATTCTTTTCAACATCATAAAGGGTCACCTTGAGATAGGCAGCAAATAAATTGAATGAATAAATAAAAATAATATTGGTGCCTCTTTTAGAAGACCTTAATTAAGTTATTAGTCTAAGTCCTGATTTGCTTAGCCATGATTTGTTAGCATCCTTGTTCAAAGTGCAAACTCTGCCAGTGTTTCATAGGATATTTCTCTATCCAAAATTAGGGCATTAGCAAATGCATGAACATGAATTAGCCAATCTTCTGGATTTGCAGAATACCCTGATCCATCAAATAAACCAATGATCTGCATTCAGATAACATAGGTAAAGGTTCTCCTCGCACATATATGCTAGTTGTTCCCAACTCTAGGGAATCTCTGTTTCAAACCTGAAGAGCCAGTGCTGTCCGAAGACATTTCCGTGGTCATGTGGCTGGCATGACTCAACACCAAAGATGCATGGAACACTGTTCCCTTCCCACCAAAGGTGGTCCCTATTTTTCTATTTGCATTTTTTACCTGCTTCCGAACTGTTAGGTTGGCAGAAGCTGGGACAAGTAACGGGAGCTCACCCCGTTACGCGGCACTAGGGATTCAAACTGCTGAACTGCCTATCTTTCGATCAACAAGCTCAACATCTTAGCCATTGAGCCACCATACTAACCTCCAAATCCAATGTACATCAAGATTCATAGTAACCAGCTTAGCATTTTGAGGATCTGGCTAAAGCATGTTGCATGAACAAAGAAATGGCAAATCTTATAGTCAATTGTTCACACTATTTCTTCCAAGACTGAAATTCTTTTAATTAGAGTTTCTGAAAATTTAACTTAGTGCCCTGTTAAGCTACAAATGTTCTGTTCAACTCAAAAGTTTTAAAGAGAACCATGGTGACAGAATGACAAAGAAAATTGAATTTAGCCCTTAATCTATTATGATTTAAACCATGTCTTCTGAGATGATTATAGTATAATCAAACTTAAAATTAGCTCCAAAAAGCATCTGGGTGACAAAACACTGAATAGAGGAAGAGAGACGTTTGATAGACCAAAACCTGAAATCTGTATTTTGAGAACAAGAGATATTTAGAGTTCTGATTGAAAAAAGCTGCATTAGGCTGCATTAACAGAGGGATAGAATCAAAATCACATGAAGTGTTAATACCACTTTATAATGCCTTGGTATGGCCACACTTGGAATCCTGCTTCCAGTTTTGGACACCATGATAGAAAAAAAATGTTGAGACTCTAGAAAGTGCAGAAAAAAAACTGCAAAGATGATGAGGGGACTGGAGGCTAAAACATATGAAGAATGATTGCAAGGATTGGGTACGTCCAGTTGAATGAAAAGAAGAACTGGGGTGACAAGATAGCAGTCTTCCAATACTTGAGGAATTGTCACAAAGCAGAAGGATCAACCTATTCTCCAAAGCATCTGAAGGCAGGATAAGAAGTAAAGGATGGAAATTTATCAAAGAGATCCAGTTGAGAACTAAGAAGGAATTTCCTGACAGTGAGAACAATTAATCAGTGGGGCAGCTTACCTCTAGAAGTTGTGGGGGCTGAAACTGAAGAAGCTTCTTGGAAGAGAAGTGAAACGTCTTCAAGGAAAAATGAAGAAGGTCCAGTTGCCTTTTTGAAAAAGCTCCATCATGGGAGGTTGTTAAGAAGAGACTGGGCAGCCATTTGTCCAGAATGGTATAGTGCCATGATGGCGAACCTATGACACACGTGCCACAGGTGGTACATGGAGCCATGTCGCCTGGCACACCAGCTCAGCTGCAGCACACATGCATGTGCTGGCCAGCTGAATTTCTGGCCTTCTGGGCCCATCAGAAGTAGGGAAACCGGCTGTTTCCTGCCTCCGGAGGGCTTGGGGGGGTGGGGGAAGGCCCCTTTTTCTTTCTCACCTGGCTCCAGATTCTTTCTACGCATCTGGGGAGGGTGAAAACAGCCTTCCCCACCCCCTCAGAGGCCCTTTGGAGCCCGGAACAACTTCTGGTTGGACAGGAAGTGACTTTTTTGGCTGTTCCCAGCCTCCAGAGCCTCTCTAGGAGTCTCTGGAGGCTGGGGACAGCAAAAAATGGAGGGTCTCCAAGGGGGTGGTGAAGGCTGTTTTTGCCCTCCACAGATGAATAGAGAGGATGTGAAGCCAGGTGAGAAAGAAAAACGGGCATACCGGGCCATTGCGTGCCAGGAGCGGGGGGGTGAGGGGAGGTCGGGCATGCACACACAGGGCAGGGTGCATAGAATTATGGGTGTGAGCACACACATGTGCAACCCCCCCCGCCCCCCCTTCCTGGCACACGATGACAAAAAGGTTAGCCATCACTGGTATAGTGACTCCTGCTTAAGTTAAGCAGGGGGTTGGACTAGAAGACCTCCAAGGTCCCTTCCAACTGTTATTCTGAACAAGCCAACAGAGAGGAATATTTGCAACAGAGAAGATAAATACCCCAATGTTGTGCGTATCATTATGTTCACACCTGAACTGTTGTTGAGTGCTAATTCATCCCAGATGATATTAATATACACATTTAGCCCTCATTTTCATACTAAATGAAGGAAACAATTGCCCGGAGAGCCATCAGGCTATAAATTTTAGCAGATATACTGGGTGAGGATGGGGGAGAAAATCAACCCAAACTTAAAATCCAGACACTTATGTGCCCATCACGCCAGAGATGTCCCAGGTGAGGCTGGCATTATAAAAGTGTATCTTCAAGTTCTGAAGCCCCGAAGAAAAAATGAAAAAGTAGCATATGCTAAATCCAACAGAGAACCAGATTTCCCATCCAAACCATAAAAACAGACAGCCCTTTTAATGGCCAATTATTGCTTGCATTCCAGCTCGGATCTGAATTTGCATAAGAGTGCCATATGTCAAAAGAAAGTTGTGTTGCCACAATCAATGAATGAATCTCTCTGTTAGGCCTCCTGGGTACCGCTCGCTTGACACTCAACCATCCTGAATCCTAGATGGCTTCGAGGGGAAAGGCAGGACTTAAATCTGAACAGAGGGGCATATTTGGAGAAATGTATAATGTTGAAGGTTCAATTGGCCACCTCTCACACCAACCTCCCGCCAGGATGGTCTTCCGACCAGGTGCCACTGAGCAATATAGGGTGGAAGCTTCTTAAAGATAGATTCAACCGAGAAGTAAGGGGAAATTTTCTGACAGCGAGAACATTTAATCAATGGAACAGCTTGCCTCCTGAAGTTGGGGTTTTCTATCACTGGAGCATTATTTTTTTTCTTAGAAGATGTGCTTAAGATAAGCAATTCAGCAGAATTCCATACTAATATGAAGCCGTGCAGTTTGATGTTTTTTTTGCATAGCTTAATCTGAAATTCACTGGAAAGAAAAATAGGTGAAAGAGTAGGACAAGGAGATGGAGAGGAGGAGGAGGAGGAGAAGAAGGAGGAGGAGGAGGAGAAAAGAAGGAGAAAAAGAGAAGGAGAAGGAGAAAAGGAACAGGAGGGGGAGAAGAAGAAAAAGAAGAAAAAGAAGGAGGAGAAGGAGAAGGAGGAGGAGGAGGAGGAGAAGGAGAAGGAGAAGGAGAAGGAGAAGGAGAAGGAGAAGGAGAAGAAGAAGAAGAAGAAGAAGAAGAAGAAGAAGAAGAAGAAGAAGAAGAAGAAGAAGAAGAAGAGCCTAATTAAGGTACAAATTTAATCACCATTCCCCACATGGAAGAGTAATTTTTCACTGTTCATTTGCTTGGTGTAATCTCCAAACTGGCATAAACAGAAAAAGCAATAACCTATAAATCCGCTCCGATTTGTTCCTTTAATATTCATATTGCATTGAACTACAGCTGCTTCCTGCTGCTGTCTATTACAGCATGGAAAAGTGTCGATAAAATATTATGAAAGACAAGATGTATTTGCTGTGAGGTGGCATGTGGCCCTTATTTATTTATTTATTCGTTCGTTCATTCAAAGGGACGATAAATGTCTCCCGGAAGGTTCCCCTTTCTCTGCCTGTGATGGGGTGATGATTAATTACCTTGCCACAAATGGAAGGGGCAGAAGGAAATTGACACAGCCCTGATTAATTAACTGTTACTGTTTTTTTTTTTTAAAGGGAGATAGTTGCTCAGAAAAATGAACAAAACTAGGTGAATTGTTCCATGAATTATGGAAAGTCAATGCCATTGTGAGATCCAATATGGTGAGGTTGGAACTGTTTTCAATGAATCAAGGTTTATTCCAGCTAAACATGAACAATGGTCTAATAAACCATTTTGCTTCCTCAGCCTTCACCATTTTAAGACATATGGACTTCAACTCCCAGAATTCCCCAGCTAGCCAGAATCTGGTTTAACTAGATCAGGGGTCTGCAACCTTAAACACTCAAAGAGCCATTTGGACCCGTTTCCCACAGAAAAGGAAACACCAGGAGCCACAAAACCCTTCCCGTGCCTGACTATTTCTTGAGCGGCCACAAAACTAGCATATGTAGTTGAATGAAACCTTCTGTTTTCTTCTGAAACTTTTCTTTTCTTGGATTTATCCATGGTTGGCCTACTGGCGGTTGAAAAGCCCAATAAATTGGGTGCCAGCGGGCGTCGCACAGGCGATTGTGACACATATTTTGAGTGACAGGGAGCTGCAGCAGAGGGGTGAAAGAGCCACATGCGGCTCCAGAGCCGCAGGTTGCTGACCCCTGAACTAGATCAATCTAGATACAGAATGTGGAGGGCGAGCGATGTCACCTTCTTCTTCTTGGACGTAAGTGTCAGATAGCAAGAGTGAAATCTCCAGAAAATTTTGAGGGGGAAAAAAATAGAATGGAAGAGGATAAGTAATCGTTTGAGATGCTTGAGTGCTATTTGGTCCAAAGCTAGAATAGATTTAAAGGTGAGGGGAGAGACAGAGTACATCTTTTATTTGTGAGGGATTTTACATGTAATCTTTTTGTGAGTTCTTAATGAGGAGGGGATCAGCCGCCTGGGAAAGCCAAGGGAATCATCAAAATCATAAAAAAGCGAAAGTTAGAATATTTTGGACGTGTGATGTGAACACCCCGAAAAATACGGCATCCTTCACTTAATCCTCCAGTCCAAGGAAAGATGGAAGGCAAACGAGGTCCTGGCAGAAGAAGAACATTGTGGCTTCAAAATCTAAGGGACCGGTTTGGATAAAACTCAGCCGCACTGTTTCGTGCGGCTGCTGATAAAAATAGGATTACCAACATGATCAGCAATGTCCAATGATGGATATGGCAGAAGAAGAAGAAAGAAGGAGGAGGAGGAGGAGGAGGAGGAGGAAAAGAAGAAGAAGGAAGAAGAAGAAGAAGAAGAAGAGGAGGAGGAGGAGGAAAAGAAGAAGAAGGAAGAAGAAGAAGAAGAAGAGGAGGAGGAGGAGGAGGAGGAGGAGGAGGAGGAGGAGGAGGAGGAGGAGGAGGAGGAGGAGGAGGAGGAGGAGGAAGCTCAACTCAGGAAGAACATGCTACTAGATCATCATTTGCAGGCCATATACTTCAGGAACAGAAAAATCCCAGAGTGATCTTCCAGAGTGACCTTCCAGAAGCCCCTGCCTTGGATAGGAGGTTGAACCAGAAGACCTTCAAGGTCTGTTCCAACCAAATGAAGGTGAATATATGTGTCCCAGAATAATGTTGCAGGATCCAAACTCGGTCGGTCACTGGGACAAGAGGTTTTGTCTTCTGAGCTTTGTTTCCCTTCCAACCTCTAATTTTCTTATTCTAATCTGCTGTGAATCCACATGAACACAAGAGGCTCACCAAGTCCTCCATCCATGCTATCAAATTTCAAGCCTCTCTTGAACATACGGTGCAAACATATGCTGTATGGTAAGCTGTGGAGAGTCCTGTGCTGGTATTTCCATCAGCAGCTAGATTAAGATATTAATATGAAGATATTAATATGCATACAAATGCTCCCTGAGGATGGGCTTCAGCATGAAAGCTTCTAAGACATCTGGTCCAGATGAGGATAGGAAGAGGAAGAGGAAGAGGAAGAGGATAAGGAAGAGGATAAGGAAGAGGATAAGAAAGAGGATAGGAGAGTATATGATAGGAGTGGAAGAGGAAGAAGAATGGAATGGAATGGAATGGAATGGAATGGAATGGAATGGAATGGAATGGAATGGAATGGAATGGAATAACAGAGTTGGAAGGGACCTTGGAGGTCTTCTAGTCCAGCCCCCTGCTCAAGCAGGAGAACCTATGCCAGTGATGGCTAACCTTTTTGCCGTTGTGTGCCAGGAGCAGAGGGGAGGAGGGGGGGTCGCACACACATGTGCCCACCCCTATAATTCTATGCGCCCTGCCCCCGTGCATGAGCTCCCTGCTCCATCCCGTGCCTGGCATATGATGGCATGGTGGGCCCGGTAGGCCCGTTTTTCTCTCTCCTCAGCCTCCAGAGCTTTTCTAGGAGCTTGGGGAGGGCAAAAACAGCCTTCCCCAAACCCCCCCCCCCCACCGGAGGCCCTCTGGAGGCCAGAAATGGCCCGTTTGCTGACTTCCGGTGGGCCTGAAAATCAGCTGGCCGGCGCACCGGAGCTTAGCTCGCGTGCCCATCAATATGGCTACATGTGCCACCTGTGGCACACATGCCATAGCTTCACCATCATGGACCTATACCATTTCAGACAAGTGACTGTTCAGTCTCTTCTTAAAAACCTCCAGTGATGGAGTGCCCACGATATCTGAAGGCAAGCTGTTCCACTGATTAATTGTCCTCACTGTTAGGAAGTTTTTCCTTAATTCCACCTCAAATTGGATCCTACATTATCCTCAGATACGTATATTTGCCTTCCTTCATTAAGATATTCTGTCCGATGCAGATTTGTGTTGAATAATCTCGTGTTAGAGGCCCTGATTGGAAATAATACGGATCTTTGTAGACCCAAGGTTATTCACCCAGGATTTATGGCTGATAAGTGGCTTTCTACATTCTATCTCCTCTCAGTGTCTCTCAGATGATTTGTCTTGTTTCTATCAAACCTGAATACGGAGATATATCTGGATCAGTGGTGAAATTCAATTTTTTTTAGTATCGGTTCTGTGCGCATGGCTTGGTAGGCAATGTGTGGCTTGATGGGCATGGCAGGGGAAGGATACTGCAAAATCTCCATTCCTACCCCACTCCAGGGGAAGGATACTGCAAAATCTCCATTCCCTCTCCACTCCGGGGGAAGGATACTGTAAAATCCCCATTCCCTCTCCACTCCGGGGGAAGGATACTGCAAAATCTCCATTCCCTCTCCACTCCGGGGGAAGGATACTGCAAAATCTCCATTCCCTCGCCGCTCCAGGGGAAGGACACTGCAAAATCTCCATTCCCTCTCCATTCCGGGGGAAGGATACTGCAAAATCCCCATTCCCTCCCAGCTCCAGGGGAAGGATACTGCAAAATTCCCATTCCCTCCCAGCTTCAGGGGAAGGATACTGCAAAATCTCCATTCCCTCTCCACTCCAAGGGAAGGATACTGCAAAATCTCCATTCCCACCCCACTCCAGGGGAAGGATACTGCAAAATCTCCATTCCCTCTCCACTCCAGGGGAAGGTTACTGCAAAATCCCCATTCCCTCTCCACTCCGGGGAGAAGGATACTGCAAAATCCCCATTCCCTCCCCACTCTGGGGCCAGTCAGAGGTGGTATTTGCCGGTTCTCCGAACTACTCAAAATTTCCATTGCTGGTTCTCCAGAACATGTCAGAACCTGCTGGATTTCACCCCTAATCTGGATGCCTTTGGTTCCCCTCATTTAAATTAGTAACTGGGATTATCTTCCCTAATTTTTTTTTTTTGACCCAACTTCATTAAACTGAGATTGTTTCCAGAATTCCCACATTCTCACTGAATAAATGGCTTCCTTTCATTATTTCTCAGCTGAAGACACCCGGATATATTGTGCCTATATTACAGGTAGTCCACGATTTCATTTAGTGACCATTCCAAGTTACAACTTCACTGAAGAAGAGATTTACGACCAGTTTTCACACTTAAGACCGTTGCAACTTCCCCATGGTCGCATAATCAAAATGAAGACAGTTGACCAACTGACTCCTATTTATAACGGTTTCAGTGTCTCAGACTCACATGATCAATTAACAATTGTGGGATCCACTTAATGACGGTGGCAAGGAAGTTCATAAAGTGGGGCAAAACTCAACCAATGTCTCACTTAGCAACATAAATATTGAGCTCAATTGTGGTTGTAAATCGAGGATTACCTACTGTATATTTGGAATATGAGGGAAAAAAACAGAAAGAATGAAAAAATAGCAGCTGCTACTTAGACCCCTATACCATGTGTTTTCAATTTAATATTTCATGGTGGTTTCCATTTGCATGACCCCCTCCTCCCCCCCAAAAAAACCCCAAAATAGGCTTGGATTGCCACAGAACCCTGAATTTGTGAGAAGAGTTGTTGTTTTTGGCTTTTTTTAAAAAAAAATCTGCTGCAAACACATGCATTTATGTTCATCTTCAGGAGAACTCAAACTGCCCAAGACTCCTTTTTCAATTTCACCTCCCTTTTCAAATTATAGATAACATTTATCTAAAAAGGCAGTGTCACCAATATTCCTGCCTGCAAATATTGCATTTCTGTCATTTTTTCACACAATTATGCATTGCAAAATGAGAAAGGGTTTGCAATGCAACCTTACAATCCTATCTCCCTCTCTCTCTCATTCATGTAGGCTCACCGCAAAGCTCCCTTGCTGACTGCAAGTAAAAAAAAAAATAATAATCATAATGTTTTCCCCTCGTTGACAAGGACTTCAAGCTAACAGCAAAAGATGCTCTCCCACTAATTAGAAAGAAGTAATGAGTTAATGCAAGTGACATATAAACAATAATCTGATATCTACATGGATCCGTAATGTGTTAATAAGAATATTCGTGAATACGGTGTTTATGTATTCTCAGGTATATTGACAACCCCCCCAGCATAAAATTTCACTCGGGGGGAAAAAAAAGAGCAAAAAATTATTTCCACTACTTGGAAAGACTAATTAATTTACTTATAAAAGATTGGGGGTTGGGAATGTGGAACTATAAGAAGGAAGGAAGGAAGGAAGGAAGGAAGGAAGGAAGGAAGGAAGGAAGGAAGGAAGGAAGGAAGGAAGAAAAAAATAGCAATCCTACATGACAAATGCTTGCTTCATAAGGCTCCGGTTAGTACACTTCTATACATACCCAAAATGATATCCATATCAAAAATGAAAAATTGTAACGGTTAAGAATCCTTGTTACGGCAGGTTTTTTTTTTCAAATGCTGGACCTCAATTATTTTAAAAATCTGCATTTTCGGTTTGTCCACAACTACTGTTATCCATTACAAATATACTATACTTCAAATATTCATGCTTTGTATCTTTGTTTTAAAAATTGCTGTCAGTTTTTATAGTACTTAAAATGAACTGCAACAGACTAAGGGAAGCATTAGAAGAATGTGGTTACTTTTTCCATCCAAGAAATTTTAAAATAGTTTACCTTGTGCAGGTGGATAGAACAGAACAGAACAGAACAGAACAGAACAGAACAGAATAAGAAAGGGAATAGAATAGAAAATAGAAAAGGATAGGATAGGATAGGATAGGATAGGATAGGATAGGATAGGATAGGATAGGATAGGATAGGATAGGATAGGATAGAATAAGAAAGGGAATAGAATAGAATAGAATAGAATAGAATAGAATAGAATAGAATAGAATAGAATAGAATAGAATAGAATAGAATAGTTGGAAGGGACCTTGGAGGTCTTCTAGTCCAACCCCCTGCTCAGGCAGGAAAACTCTAGACCATTTCAGACAAATGATTGTCCAATCTCTTCTTAAAAAGAAGAGATTCAAATAGATCACCAAGTCTGTTCAGAATGAATTTCTGATCCGAATCTATTCTAATTTGTTTCAACCCAATTTGGACAACTAAAATTCAGGAATGTGCGTAAGTCAAATGAATAGATTTGGACAGCTCCATATCAGCCAAATATATTCAAAGTTTTTCTTCAAGGAATTATTGGGCTGCTTTCAAATCTGTCCAAAGTGATTTGAATCAATTTGAAGGACTGAATGTCTCATACAGGTTTAATGCATATCCACCCATCCATGCTACCATGCCACCATCCATCCATCCATTCCACCATCCATCCGTCTGTCCATCCGTCCATCTGTCCATCCATCCATTCCACCATCCATCCATCCATCCATTCCACCATCCATCCACCCACCCACCCACCCACCCATCTGTACATCCTACAAGAATCAAAGTGATCCAGAAATGTCCTGCAGTTGTGAATATGTCTGGATTGAACTCCAACGTCTCCTGAGATGTTTCAATGCACAGATTTGTCTTATTAAAAAAGAACAACCGGATCCTTCAAATGTAAAGTAAATGGATACAGATGCAGCTTTTCATGATCTCGGTCAATTTATATTCTGCAGGAAAAAAAAAAAGTCCACCTTCCACTAAAAAAACAAAAAACAAAACACACAACCCTTGGAGTTATTTATGTGTAATAAACCAGATGTTCCACTTAAATTGGTAAGTTTATCAAGGTGATGGATAATTTGAAAGACAAATTGTGTTCTCTTTCTATCACTCCAACAGTCTATGGGGGTTGATTTAAAGTTGACGGAGCATGGCTACTTAAGAACAGGTTGCAATTCAAAAATATTTTCTGTCAGTAATATTGTTGGTTCCCGGGGACTTTTCTGCCTTGCCACCTTTCAAAATGATCTCATCTTTGTTGTGTTGTTTTCATTTGGCTTGTAAGCTAAAATCCCAGGGCAATGTAGTTTATTGTTTTAATATCTCTTTGACACATAGCAAAAATATCCCACTGCGGCTACTTATCTGCCATACGTATTTTTGTGAAAGAAATATCAACACGCGCATTATGCTTGGAAGAAGTGCACTCGATGGATACAAATGCTGGGTGGTAGCGG
Organism: Masticophis lateralis; assembly: GCA_030761175.1. Taxonomy (NCBI): domain Eukaryota; kingdom Metazoa; phylum Chordata; class Lepidosauria; order Squamata; family Colubridae; genus Masticophis; species Masticophis lateralis. Next base: position 15,848,644 of record JAUDYJ010000013.1, on the reverse strand, counting down.
GATTGCTATCTCTAAGAGAAGTAGTGTAAGCCACACTACAACAAGCAAAAAAAAATTGGGGGGAGAGAAGCAGAGAGGAGGGAGGGAGAGGGATAGAGAGAAAGAAAGGGAAGGAGGGGGAAAGGGAGAGAAGGGGAGAGAGTGAGAAAGGGGGAGCGAGAAAGGGAGAGAGGGAAAGGGAGGGGGAGTGAAAGAGAGGGGGAGGGAGGAAGAGGGAAACAGAGAGAAGGGAGAGAGGCAGAGGAAGAGGGGGAGGGAGGGACAGATGGAGGGAGAGAGAGAGAGAGAACAAAATCCAAAAAGCGAAAAGAAAAAAAAGAGGAAAGGAAAGGAAAGGAAAGGAAAGGAAAGGAAAGGAAAGGAAAGGAAAGGAAAGGAAAGGAAAGGAAAGGAAAGGAAAGGAAAGGAAAGGAAAGGAAAGGAAAGAAGAGGGGAAGGGAAGGAAAGGAAAGAAGAGGGGAAGGGAAGGGAAGGGAAGGAAGGGAAGGGAAGGGAAGGGAAGGGAAGGGAAGGAAGGAAGGAAGGAAGGAAGGAAGGAAGGAAGGAAGGAAGGAAGGAAGGAAGGAAGGAAGAAGGGCAGGGCAGGACCAATACAAGTAGTCCTCGTCTTACAACAGTTTGTTTAGTGACCATTTGAAGTTATAATGGCATGGGGAAAAGTGATATATGACCATTTTTCACAGTTACAACCATGGGGATACACAGCAGTGCATACACATGCAATTTAGATGGCCTTTAAGTTTAGCAACCCAAGACCTTCCTCAAAGTGAACTAAAATCTGTTGAAACTTCCTTTGAACCTTCAACATTATATGTTTCTCCACATGTATTAAAATATTCTCCATTGTGTTGATGTTGTGGTTAATAGAAGGAATCTTAAAACAGGAAAAATAATATCAAGAGACAATCTTATACACAGGGGAGAAGTAAGTGCATTCTACTTATTTCTTGGCATGCAAGGCTAGAAATAGCAATAATAAGAATCATCATCTTCTTTTAACGACTCCATAATCCCTTGCGGGGTGGAGTCTGGGCAACCAAATGGAACTGAGTGTTTACTGGCCGGATGCCTTTCCTGTTGCCAATGCAGAGTTTTATTCAGCGGATATATTCTCATTGTGCCCAGAGAGAGAAATATCTGCCTCTACCTAGGATCGAACTCACAGCCTCCTGATGATGAGGTGAGAGCTCCACCTCTAGGCCACCCCACCACTCAAATAGCAATAATAAGCATAAAAGAAGTAAATTCAATCCAGTTTAGTAAGGGTATGTAGGCAACGTTGGAAAGGTTAAGCTGAGTGGCACCTGGCTGGAAAACCATCATGGCGGCAGGTTGGAGTGAGGTGGCAAATTTCCTTGGAAAACGTCAGTGGCTTTTTCCATATGACTGCTCAAAAATTGGATGGAGTCAAATGAACCTGAAAGGAGCTTAATTTAATAACACACTATAGATGTGTTAAATTTGACAGCATCACTTCAGTCAACCTATGTGAGTAATGCTTCAGTATTCTCATAAAACACTTACTTACTTACTTACTTACTTCCCTCCCTCCCTCCACCCCTTGCTTCCTCCCTCCCTCCCCCTTCCTTCCTTTTTCTCTCCATCAAAACAAATTCCTTCCTTCCTCCTTCCCTCCCTCCATCCCTTCCTCTCCATCAAAACAAATTCCTCAGAATTCCCCAGAAAATACTTTTCCTCAGAATTGAAATTTATTTTTTTCCTTCCTCCCTCCCTCCCTCCCTCCTCTTTTAAAGAAACTTTCTAAAATTTACATACTTCTTGGAAATTCTTCTTCCTTCCTTCCTTCCTTCCTTCCTTCCTTCCTTCCTTCCTTCCTTCCTTCCTTCCTTCCTTCCTTCTCCCTCCCTCCCTCCCTCCCTCCTCTTTTAAAGAAACTTTCTAAAATTTACATATTTCTTGGAAATTCTCCTTCCTTCCTTCCTTCCTTCCTTCCTTCCTTCCTTCCTTCCTTCCTTCCTTCCTTCCTTCCTTCCTCCCTCCCTCCCTCCCTCCCTCCCGTCTTCCCTCCATCCCCTTCCTTCCTTTTTGTTTCCATCAAAACAAATTCCTTCCTTCCTCCTTCCTTCCTTCCCTCCCTCCATCCTTCCCTTTTTCCCTGTCAAAAACCTAACCCTTCCTTCCTTCCTCCCTTCCTCCCTCCCTCCCTTCTTCCCTCTATTCCCCTTCCTTCCTTTTTGTTTCCATCAAAACAAATTCCTTCCTTCCTCCTTCCCTCCCTCCATCCCTCCCTTTTTCCCTGTCAAACCCTAACCCTTCCTTCCTTCCTTCCTTCCTTCCTTCCTTCCTTCCTTCCTTCCTTCCTTCCTTCCTTCCTCCCTCCCTCCCTCCCTCCCTCCCTCCCTTCCTGTTGAAACCCACATGGAATTTTAGCCAGCCACAAATGCAGTAAGTAATAATGCCAATTGCAATAGAAGCACTAGGTTGGGCCCCACAAACTTTGTGTGGCATATGTGTTAAAAGTGCTAATTATCTAACGTTTCACTCTATTTGTTTTAAGGCTAAACAACAAAGAACCTCAAAAGTCCGAGCGTGGGCCCATCCAATGAGTGAGTGTGGCCTGAATGGGTGGGAAGGAGGGGGATTGGTGACCAAATGAATATTGCTAATTAAAACTGACGAAATAGAATAGCATTTGAAGGACACAATGGGCTGTAAACTTACTTCCTATTAATTGAACTCAGTGTAATGACATATCAAAATGAATAGCTAGTGATCTGGAAATTCATTTAGACCATTAGTTTAATTACAGAAACTGATGGAAGTTTTCTCAGACAATTATGCGAAAGGACTAGAGCAGCATGGGGCAGATCTAGAAGCTTTCACACCACCCCTCTCTTTATTTCTTCTTTCTCTAACATCCTCCTCCCTGGCATTTCCCCCCTCCTTTTTTTTGGGTCCTGTCCGTAGATTTTGAGATAGCAAAGGGCTATTAATGACAGATGAGTTGAGAGAGCCTAGGGCACATTCCTAAACTGTCCATAGCACAGTTGGAAATAATTACTTCATAAAAAGAAAATGAGTCACCATTTCAAATTTCCCATAATTCTTTGGGAACGATGCTAGGTGGAGTTCTCCAAAGCATTATACAAAGTAGAGGTTGTTGCCACAGAATTGAAGGGCAGCACTCTTCTGAGCACGGGAGCTGGACTGTATGAGGTGGTACCCAGAGGAGCTTCTGTCTTTGAATATGTATCCTTTTAGGTTCCCATGTCACAATCTCATTTATACAAAGATCTCCCCTCTACAATGTTATGCAACGATTGTTGAGTTTTCAAGCTCGCTATTTCCTTGCCTGGTGAGAACTTTTTCCCCTGTCTCTTGTTCAAAGACATCCGCACCCTCTTTTTTCTCGATGGTCTTCTTGTTTAGATTGTTGTATCCAGGGGTGAAATCTAGCAGGTTCTGGAGAACCGGTAGTGGAAATTTTGAGCAGCTCGTAGAACTGGTAGTGGAAAATTTGAGTAGTTTGGAGAACTGGCAAATACCATCTCTGACTGGCCCTGGAGTGGGGTGGGAATGGAGATTTTGCAGGATCCTTCCCCTGCCATGCCCACGAAGCCACACCACACCACACCCACCAAGCCATGCCCACAGAACCGGTAATAAAAAAGAATTGGATTTCACCACTGGTTGTATCTCGTGTGGGTAATTACTTAGATTCACCATCTAAGACTGATGGAAACACAGCAGAGCAGTGATGGGATTCAATTTCTTTTAAAATTTGTGAAAAAAAGTGGAAATGTTGTGCATTTAACACAACTGGGAGATGGCTGGGAAGTTGGCTTTCAGCATCGTTTTGACAAACTGTGGTATCTGAAAATATTGCAATTGGACTTCCTAAATCCTGACTCACCCAGCTTGGAAGGGCCTATATTCTTAGGTGCTACCTTCATAATTCTTATTCTTAATCATTCTTAATTTTAAGTTTAACAATAGCAGTATTGCTAAACTTAATACAGTATATTAATACAGTAAGTTTAATACAAGGGACACGGTGGCTCAGTGGCTAAGATGCTGAGCTTGTCTATTAAAAGGTTGGCAGTTCAGCAGTTCGAATCCCTAGTGCCGCGTAACAGGGTGAGCTACCATGACTTGCCCCAGCTTCTGCCAACCTAGCAGTTCGAAAGCGCCTAAAAATGCAAGTAGGAAAATAGGGACCACCTTTGGTGGGAAGGCAACAGCGTTCCATGCGCCTTTGATGTTGAGTCATGCTGGCCACATGACCACGGAGACCTCTTCGGGCAGCGCTGGCTTTTCGGCTTTGAAACGGAGATGAGCACCTCCCCCTAGAGTCGGGAATGACTAGCATGTATGTGTGAGGGGAATCTTTACCTTTACCTTACACTGAAACAAGACAAAAATCGATGACTGCCTGATAGGATCAGAGTGGGCCTTACCTAATGTAACAACCAGTTAGCCCAGAACTGAAAATGTGAGCACACGTGGCAACTAAAACTTCTGTGCATGCATGTGGCAACAAAAACACAGTGATTATATAGGATGGGATAGCACGGGGGCGGGGGGGGGCAGCTGCTGCTCAGAACTACTGGTTCACCCAAACTGCTCCAAACCAGCAGTAGCCCACCTCTGGATAGGACTTTGGTAATTGACATTTTCAATTTCCTCCCCCTTACTTCAGAATTCTTTCTGCATTGAGAAGTGGTCTCTTCCTTATAATGGATTCTACCTATCAAAGGGGAGCTCATACGAGTCAGATGAAGAGACTTAGGACAGCCATTCCCTTGAATCTCATTAGGGTGAGAATAGTAAAACTTTAGTCTGGTAAGATTCTGTCTCTTGGGCATAAGCAAATAAAGAACTGAACTTTGGTTGGATTCTATGTTGTTCTTGGTCTGGGCTGATACTTCTTTAAGCTTGTATTGTTTCAGCTAGCAGTTTTTTATTTTATCAATTCTGTTTCATTATGAACGGGTTGATTAATTAGTTTTGAATAGGCTTTGGACATGGGAAGCGTACCAATACATTAAATTTCATTAAATAAACAAATAATTAGGGGTCCAGGATTGATTATTATTTAATCTGAAAAGTGGTCTCTAAGGCAGAACACTCTTATAATTTGCCGTTGACATTTTTTAAAAAAAATTTGATTTATATGCCGCTCTTCTCCGGAGACTCAGGGCGGCTTACAATGCGTCAAGCAATAGCCTTCATACTTTTGTATATTTACAAAGTCAGCTTATTGCCCCCACAAACTGGGTCCTCAATTTACCTACCTTAGAAAGGAGGGAAGGCTCAGTCAACTTTGAGTCTGGTGAGATTCGAATTTACAGTAATTGCAGACAGTTGGTGTTTAATCACAATGCTTTTAGTCTGCTGAGCCACCAGGCCCTGTCAAGTTAATAAACTTAACTTTCCCTATACAAATTGTATGTTTATTTTATTATTTATTTATTTATTAGTTAGATTTATATGCCGCCCTTCTCCAGAGACTCAGGGCGGCTTACAATGCGTTAAGCAATAGCCTTCATAGTTTTGTATATTTATACAAAGTCAGCTTATTGCCCCCACAAACTGGGTCCTCAATTTACCTACCTTAGAAAGGACGGAAGGCTGAGTCAACCTTGAGCCTGGCGAGATTCGAACTTACAGTAATTGCAGACAGCTGGTGTTTAATTACAATGCTTTTAGTCTGCTGAGCCACCAGAGCTAATAATAATTTGATACAATTATTCACATAAGTAGCATAAGACATAATATCTCTTCGTTGTAGTGAAGTATCTTATTCACAACACTTCGTATATGACACCATAACTGTTTCACATTTGTAAGCATCCTCATAATCATACCACAGTCTGTCAAAATGATGCATCTTCCCTGACCTTAAATGCACAATTTCCCCCCTTTTTTTCAGTCAATGTTTCCACTTTATTATTTTTTTTTAAAAAAAAATCTCTACTTTACAATGGCACACCTGGAATCCCAGCTTCATCTCCTCACCCACCACCCCCATCCCAGATCTGATCCGAAATAAAAAGAACTGTGATAGTGGCGAACATCTGTAGCTCGGGTGTAGGATGAGGGTGGAGGTTTGTTCTCTGAGCTTGTGGTTGGTTTCCAAACATCTGCTGAAGATGCTACCTAGCCTGGTAGTGAAACATTCAGAAACCAACCAGTGGAGGGACTTGGATAACTTAACAACCAGTTCTCTGGCTGGGTAGGCATGGCTGGTCAGTCATGTGACTGACTGGGTGGGCGACATCACTCATCACACCCAGCCCTGCCTCCCGGCCACTCCCCTCAAAGGCAGAGGTAGGATTCAGCCAATTGGAGCTAAACCCCCCCCCCCCCCGCTTGTTTTTTGGCCTGTTTTTGGCTGGTATTTTTGGCCATTTGCAGGCCATTTCTTGGGCCATTTTCAGGCCATTTTTCGAGCCATTTTCAGGCTGTTTGCAGGCCATTTTTGGGGGTATCTTCAGCAATTTTGAGGCAATTTTCAGGCCATTTTTGTACCATTTTCAGCAATTTTATGGGCCATTCTCAGGCTGTTTTTCAGGCCATTTCATTTGGACCATCTTCAGGCATTTTGGGCCAATTTTTCAGGCCATTTTTGCGCCATTTTAAGGCCATGTTTTGGGCCATTTTCAGCAATTTTATGGGCCATTCTCAGACTGTTTTTTGGGGCCATTTGCAGGCCATTTTTTGGACCATTTTCAGCCATTTGGGGGCAATTTTCAGGCCATTTGGGGGCAATTTTCAGGCCATTTTTCTGCCATTTTCAGCAATTTTATGGGCCATTCTCAGGCTGTTTTTCAGGCCATTTTCAGGCCATTTCCAGGCCATCTTTTGGACCATCTTCAGCCATGTTTGGGCCATTTTCATGCCATGTTTTGGCCTCAAATATGGCCCAAAACAATCCAAAAACCAGCCAGAAAATGGTCCAGAAAACAGGCTAAAAACAATCAGGGTGGGGCCAGCCAGTCTGCTGAACTGCGCAGAATCTTAACTACTGGTTCGTCCGAACTGTTGCAAACCAGCAGTAGCCCACCTCTGAAACCAACCCACAAACTTAGAGAACAAACCTCCACCCTTACAAAGAGGTCTCTTTGGGTTAAGATAAAATCCAATTTTGATTTAAGTGCCATGTAAACGAAAGGGATATTAAATTGAATTAATAAAAGTTATGTGGCCCTCTTTATAGATTGAAAAGCTTTGTTTCAATGTGACATCGAACCTTTCGTTTGAGAGGCATCTTAGAGAGGCCATAAGAATATTCATGTTGGCCTTTCGGAGGCGTCCAGCCAGTTCTCCTCTTTCTTGCCCCTCCTTTTCTGAACCCCGGGTGGGGGTTTATGTAGTGGAATCTGGGACTGAGTTGCAGGATGGAGAAACTCGTTCTTAAGTCAATAATAGACGAATCAGCCTTGAGTCCTGGTTATGTAGAAAGAGGCCCAGACGGGATCCTCTCTAAAATCTTAACAGGATTTGTTTCATAGTTATGCAGAGTGTGCTTTAGTCTGGCAAGATGCCTGCCTTATGGACCAAAAGCAATGAAGAAACTACTCTGAGCAATTCATCATGTTGTTTTTGGTTCCTTGAACCTGATAGTCTTGGGTGCTTACCACATTTTTCCCCACATCTTGCAGAAAGGCAGGGAGACCACCCCATCTCCAACCTTTCACCTGCTAGATATGTCAGACTACCACTGCCATCTCACCATGCAAAAGTGCACAGGCCAGTGCTGAAATCCATTTTTAAAAAAACTGGTTCTATGGGTGTGGCTTGGTGGGTGTGGTGTTGTTTGGTGGGCATGGTGTGCTGGGTATGGCAGGGGAAGGATACTGCAAAATCTCCATTCCCTCCCCACTCCAAGGGAAGGATACTGCAAAATCCCCATTCCCTCCCCATCCTGGGAAAGGATATTGCAAAATCTCCATTCCCACCCCACTTTGGGGCCAGCCAGAGGTGGTACTTGCCGGTTCTCTGAACTACTCAAATTTTCCACTATTGGTTCTCCGAACTGCTCAAAATTTCTGCTACCAGTTCTCCAGAACCTGTCAGAACCTGCTGGATTTCACCCCAGCATAGCCTCTTCTAAATGGAGATAAAGAGATTCTACCATATAACCTCCTTATAGTAGGCAAATGACACCATTCACTCTCGGCTTTGAAATTGCAGGTTCCTTAGACTTCATGTTCAACGTAGTCCAAGAACGGGATCCATGAGGACATTTCTGAGGCAATCAACCAATCAATCAATTAAAAAAAAAAAAAAGGTAGCTGGAGTGTTGGCTTACTTGTGGATGTGTATACTAGTGAACTGGGGGCACTGTACATAGGAGATCCTTCTTGATTTGCCTGGCACAGGAGCACCCTGCCTATGAAAGAGAAAGAAAGAGAGACAGAAAAAGACAGAAAGTGTTCTGAGATCAGGAGCACATATATGAAAAATATATTAGAGTTATGCAAACCCAAAATTGTTTTTTTGACATAGTCAATAAGTTATATTTGCTCTTCTGTCTGTGCAAATCTACCTCCCAATCGCCTGCAGCAGAAGGTCTCATCCTAACCCTTTCCCCACCCCACAATAATTTCCACCTAGAGTGACCAAAAGATAAGAGACCTGAGTTTTGTAGCCCGTAAATACCAGAAACTTCTCAGATTAAAGTAGACTGGTCTACTGATAGCAATGTCACTTAGACTTATATACTGCTTCATAGTGCTTTACTGCCCTCTCTAAGGAGTTTACAGAGTCAGCCTATTGCCCCCAACCATCTGGGTCCTCATTTTACCCACCTCAGAAGGATGGAAGGCTAAGTCAACCTTGAGCTGGTCAGGATCAAACTGCTGGCAGTGGGCAGAGTTAGCCTGCAAATACTGCATTCTAACCACTGGGAAGGGAGGGAGGGAGGGAGGGCACTAGCAATTGCCCTTAGACTTATATACTGCTTCACAGCCCCCTCTAAGCAGTTTACAGAGTCAGTCTCTTGCCCCCAACAATCTGGGTCCTCATTTTACCCACCTGGGAAGGATGGAAGGCTGAGTCAACCTTGAGCCTGGTGAGATTCGATCTGCCAAACTGCTGGCAGCCTGTGATCAGCAGAAGTAACCTGCAGTACCACACTCTAACCACTGTGCCACTGCAGCTCATTTTCTCATTCATAGCTTCTCTCACCCAGTATAAATACCTTCATTTTACAATAAGGAAGATCAACCCATCCCAACTGGCCACACTGAAGCAAACATACAATACAGTTTGATGTTGTGCAGCCTTGCTCAGTAATTGCATTCTTATTTTCCTGGCATTGGTAGGGAAACCATCTTTAGGAGTCATGGACACATCAGAAATATTAGTACGCACCTGTGCTGTTTGGGACAACCTGTTACTGGGCTAAACTATTCATTTTCCTGGACTAAGCTAATCATCCCCCAAAGTGATAAGAAACAGATAAATGATTTCTGGATTATGAGTTTCTCCATCTGTAACCTAAAGGTAAAAGTTTCCCGTGCACATATGTGCTAGTTGTTCCCGACTCTAGAGGGCGGTGCTCATCTCTGTTTCAAAGTTGAAGAGCCAGCGCTGTCCGAAGACGTCTTCATGGTCATGTGGCTGGCATGACTCAACACCAAAGACCCACGGAACGCTGTTACCTTCCCACCAAAAGTGGTCCCTATTTTTCTCCTTGCATTTTTTATGTGCTTTCGAACTGCTAGGTTGGCAGAAGCTGGGACAAGGAACAGGAGCTCACCCCTGTTAGGCGGTACTAGGGATTCGAACCGCTGAACTGCCGACCTTTCGATCAACAAGCTCAGCATCTTAGCCACTGAGCCAGCGCGTCTCCTACATCTGTAACCTACTGTTTCTAGAAATTGAGAAGTTGTCATTTTCAGAAAGAGGAAATAATAAATCTATATTCGTTATTACATTCACCATAGAATTAACAGCGAGGTTTGGAACAGCCAGGAATAAAGAGATAAAAATCTTACTATTGAAGGATTGGCAGTCTTCCAGTCGATACTGTTAATGCCAGGGAAAGACTGAAAAATGAGCCTTGTCTACATTAGAAAATATTCTGCTGAAATATTTCGCCAAAGTTGAAGAAACGGCTAGACAATCTCAGCTCTCAGTTTTAACTGCAAGGGCTATTATAATACAACATTATTTCTTTCCAAATGTGGCTATTTTTCACATTCTTCTCAGTTTTTTTTAATCATCTAAATGTTTTTGAGCAAACGGGTTGCAAAATAGATTAAGTTGCTTTCTAAATACAGAGAAATTAACCCAATATTGTTTAATATTAGTTACGTTAATTATACATAGATGTTTGCTTCCAAACATTAAAAAAAATAAAGCTGTTGCCATTGTTTTTAAAAATGTAGTGTTAAAAGTATTATCATACAAATGGTGAAAATCCAAGCTAGATTAACAGCTCTGATGGCAGTTAATGTGTTTCTAAAACTTCTGAGGAGCTGTTACAACCCATTATGGCTGAAATATTGGTGTATGAAAAATTAATAAAGCCAGCAGAAAATGGAATTTGGCATCTGTGCTAGCTATTTACACAGAAAGAATCACCCAGAATTAATTATGCCCTCTGTTACATTCTAATGAGTTTTTCATTAAAATGTACACTATTATGGAAACTAAACAAGGATTATTCAAACAAAAATGCCAACAGATGTTTTTTTTTTTTTCAAAAGAAAAAGAGGGAGAGAGATTAAAATTAGTTAATTGGTTGTACATTTATATCTAGCGCAGGGTTAATCGAACCCTATTCATCATACCGTTTATGTATATTTTGCAAAGAAAACAATATACGTGAAACTATGTATTAATGCTTGGCCAATGTTTTCTCTGGCATTTTCCCCCCTTGAGCTGCTTCTTCAATGGAATGGAAAAGAAATTGTTACATTTTTAAAAACCTCCTCCTTCTTCTTTTTACAGGAGATATTTCATCTCCTTTAAATCTGGATTGGGTTGACTTATTTTCCAAAGCCCCAGAAGGTGTGACAAAAATAAGCAACAGGTGAAAAGCTCATTAAAGAGAGAACCAACTTAGATTTAAGGAGAAATTTCCCCAACAATGACAATTATTCATCAATGGCACAGTTTGCCTCCCAGAACTCTGGGTTACTGGAAGATTTCAAAATTTTGGATAGCCATTTGCCCGGGATGATATCTAGTCTTTTGCCTTAATGAGAGGATTGGAGTAGAAGATATCAGAAATGGTGGAATTCACTACTGGTTCTGTGGGCGTGGCTTGGTGGGCGTGGCAGGGGAAGGATACTGCAAAATCTCTATTCCCTCCCCACTCCTGGGGGAAGGATATTGCAAAATCTCCATTCCCACCCCACTCTAGGCATAACCAGAGGTGGTATTTGCCGGTTCTCCTAACTGCTCAAAATTTCCGTTACAGGTTCTCCAGAACTTGTTGAATTTCACCCCTGCTCAGAAGGCAGGAGAAGAAGCCATGGAAGGAAAGTAACCAAGGAGAGAAGCAACCTAGAATTAAGGAGAAATTTCCTGATGGTGACGACAATTAACTGGTGGAATGGCTTGCCTTCAGAAGTTGTAGGTGCTCCATCTATGGAAACTTTTAAGAAGAGACGGGACAGTCATTTATCTGGAATGGAATAGGATATCCTGCTTGAGCAGGGGTTGGACTAGAAGTCTTCCAAGGTCCTTTCCAACTCTGTTATTATTCTCTGTTACATATCTACATCTATAGCAACATCTACATCTATAGCTATAGCTATGTCATCTATCTATTCATCCATCCATTATCCATCCATCCAGTAGTGGGATTCAAATAATTTAACAACCGGTTCTTCGACCAAATGACCAGCTGGGTAGGCATGGCTCGGTGGTCATGTGACCGTGTAGGCATGGCCAACTCAATGTCACTCACATTGTTAACGCCTTAGCTGTTACAATGTAATAAGGGTTAACCAGAGAGGCAGTTTCTGTAAGCAGGGCAATAAAGATTAGGCTAGAAACACCACCAGAATGTTTCCTTCCTGCCTTCCTTACAGGATTAGCCCTGTAAAGTGGAAAAAAACAAAAGGAGATTTCTTCCAACAACCGGTTCTCTGAACTGCTTAGAAAGTTAACAACCGGTTCTCCCGAATAGGTGCAAACCGGTTGAATCCCACCACTGCATCCATCCACCCATTTCATTTTTATCTGTGAATCATGCTCTTATTGCATATGTTCTGTTTTGGAAATAAAGCCTATTTATTCAGAGCTTCACAATCCTGTAGGACATTAGGGAGAAGCAAACCCAAAGGCCAATGACACACGCCAAATATTGTTCCTCTTTGGTTTGCCCCTAGAATAACTTAGCGGCTTTTCTCTTCAATATGTCGGTTATAGGCCAACCAAACAGTTCACAACACAAAGCCGATCACTTCTTAAAGATCAAGAGTTGCTTTTCCTGCTCTATTTCAACTCCCAAGGTCCTTCAGCTAAACCTGTCCCAATGGAACCCTTGAGTAATTTGTGTTAAAGTATTAATCTGCTAAGGGAATAGAGAACACCACACTATTGAGGGAATATGGGAAACTGTGCCACGGTAATGTATGTACAACAGCGCACTACATGTATTAATCATATTACCAACAACTGTGCAATTACTGTACGGAGTCAAGAGCATCTCTCAGGGGCAGGAGGGGGAAAAAATTATAAAGGTGGCCATGCTGCCAAGAATCTCAGTAGCTCGGAAGGGCAAATGTTGCAACTGAACAAAATAATAATAATAATAATAATAATAATAATAATAATAATAATAATAATACCAAGCATAGCCTAATTGCTTTTACGAATGCTGGAAATAGCACCATAATATTGCTGTTCTTCTATCTAAGAAGAGAGTTACCAAATGACACAACTGTAGCCTGTAAGACTCCATTTTAAGAAGATCAGAGTGTCTTCATAAAAAAGTGCACCGAACAGAAAAATTCGGGTTTTTTTTCCAAGCCAGAAAGTTGTCACCTTTGTCCAGAACCCTTCATGTCTTGGAGATCTCCTGGGCTTGTTTCTCTTTGACCAGGGGTGTCAAACTGGATTTCTTTGAGGGCCAGATCAGCATTGTAGCTCTCCTCCATGGGCCAGGGGTGAGGTGAGCGGGGGGAGGGAGGTGGGACGGATTTCTCCTGAAACACCTTGATGGCCGAAACAGGGTGCGGCCCATTTTTGGCCTGAACAGCCTCCTGTAGCACTTTACAAGCCAAAACGGGATGCAGAGGTGGGACATGTGGCCTGTTTTGGCCAGCAGAGGCACAGCGGGCTGGTCCTTTGATATTTACAGGCCTACCCCACAGGCCGGATTTAATCACCCTGCGGGCTGCATCCAGCCCGCAGGCCTTGAGTTTGACACCCTTGTTTTAAGACATTTAAGAAAATTGGCACAAAAGGAAAGCATCTGGCTATCTGCACATCTATTTATCTACACATCTGCACATATGTATCAGTGGTGGGTTTCAAAATTTTTTACTACCGGTTCTGTAGGTGTGGCTTGGTGGGCTTTGGCATGGCTTGGTGGGCATGGCTTGGTGGGCATGGTAGGGGAAGGATACTGTAAAATCTCCATTCCCACCCCATTTCCTCCCGATCAATTGGGACTCAGGAGGCAGAGAATAAATGGGGGCGGGGCCAGTCAGAGGTGGTATTTACCGGTTCTCTGAACTACTCAAAATTTCTCCTACCGGTTCTCCAGAACTGGTCAGAACCTGCTGAACCCCACCTCTGGTGAGTATCTACCTATACTTCTATCTACCTACACATCTATAGCCTATAAGATCTTACTCCGTTTTATGAATATCATCGTGTCTTGATAAAAAGTGCAGCACGCTAGATTGAAAAAATGCATTATTTCAAGCCACAATGTTATCACCT